>OZ020500.1:22910642-22915642 GCA_963971365.1 Lasioglossum villosulum
GTCAACGTCAACTTCAACGTCAACGTCAACGTCAACGTCAACGTCAGTGTCAGTGTCAGTGTCAGTGTCAGTGTCAATGTCAGTGTCAATGTGAATGTGAATGTGAATGTGAATGTGAATGTGAATGTGAATGTGAATGTGAATGTGAATGTGAATGTGAATGTGAATGTGGTTGTGAATGTGAATGTGAATGTGAATGTGAATGTGAATGTGAATGCGATTGTCAATGTCAATGTCAATGTCAATGTCAATGTGAACGTGAATGTGAGTGTGAATGTGAATGTGAATGTCAATGTGAATGTCAATGTCAATGTCAATGTCAATGTCAATGTCAATGTCAATGTCAATGTCAATGTCCAGGTCAATGTCAATGACAATGTGAATGCGATTGTCAATGTCGATGTCGATGTCGATGTGACTGTCGATGTGAATGTCAATGTCAATGTCACTGTCAATGTCAATGTCAATGTCAATGTCAATGGCAATGTCAATGTCAATGTCAATGTCAATGTCAATGTCAATGAAAATGTCAATGTCAATGTCAATGTCAATGTCAATGTCAATGTCAATGTCAATGTCAATGTCAATGTCAATGTCAATGTCAATGTCAATGTCAATGTCAATGTCAATGTCAATGTCAATGTCAATGTCAATGTCAATGTCAATGTCAATGTCAATGTCAATGTCAATGTCAATGTCAATGTCATTGTCAATGTCAATGTCATTGTCAATGTCAATGTCAATGTCAATGTCAATGTCAATGTCAATGTCACTTTCAATGTCAATGTCAATGTCAATGTCAATGTCAATGTCAATGTCAATGTCAATGTCAATGTCAATCCCTATGTCAACTTGCATGCGAGAGTCAATGTCAATGTCAATGTCAATGTCAATGTCAATATCAATGTGAATGTGAATGTCAGTGTCAGTGTCAGTGTCAGTGTCATTGTCAGTGACAGTGTTAGTGAAAGTGTCATTGTCACCGTCAGTGTCAGTATTAGTGAAAGTGTCATTGTCAGTGTCAGTGTCAGTGTCAAGGGCAATGTCAATGTCAATATCAATGTGAATGCGATTGTCAATGTCGATGTCGATGTCGATGTGAATGTCCATGTGAATGTCCATGTGAATGTCAATGTGAATGTCAATGTGAATGTCAATGTCAGTGTCAGTGTCAGTGTCAGTGTCAGTGTCAATGTCAATGTCAATGTCAATGTCAATGTCAATGTCAATAGCAATGACAATGTCAATGTCAATGCGACTGTCAATGTAAATAGCAATGTCAATGTGAATGTCAATGTCAATGTCAATGTCAATGTCAATGTCAATGTCAATGTCAATGTCAATGTCAATGTCAATGTCAATGTCAATGTCAATGTCAATGTCAATGTCAATGTCAATGTCAATGTCAATGTCAATGTCAATGTCAATGTCAATGTCAATGTCAATGTCAATGTCAATGTCAATGTCAATGTCATTGTCAATGTGAATGTGAATGTGAATGTGAATGTCAATGTCAATGTCAAAGTCAAAGTCAAAGTCAAAGTCAAAGTCAAAGTCAAAGTCAAAGTCAAAGTCAAAGTCAAAGTCAAAGTCAAAGTCAAAGTCAAAGTCAATGTCAATGTCAATGTCAATGTCAATGTCAATGTCAATGTCAATGTCAATGTCAATGTCAATGTCAATGTCAATGTCAATGCGATTGTCAATGTCAATGTCAATGTCAATGTCAACGTCAATGTGAATGCGATTGTCAATGTCAATGTCGATGTCGATGTCGATGTCGATATCGATGTCGATGTCGATGTCGATGTCGATGTCGATGTCGATGTCGATGTCGATGTCGATGTCGATGTCGATGTCAATGTCGATGTCAATGTCCACGTGAATGTCAATGTCAATGTCAACGTGAATGTCAACGTGAATGTGAATGTGAATGTGAATGTGATTGTGAATGTCAATGTGAATGTCAATGTCAATGTCAATGTCAATGTCAATGTCAATGTCAATGTCAATGTCAATGTCAATGTCAATGTCAATGTCAATGTCAATGTCAATGTCAATGTCAATGTCAATGTCAATGTCAATGTCAATGTCAATGTCAATGTCAATGTCAATGTCAATGTCAATGTCAATGTCAATGTCAATGTCAATGTCAATGTCAATGTCAATGTCAATGTCAATGTCAATGTCAATGTCAATGTCAATGTCAATGTCAATGTCAATGTCAATGTCAATGTCAATGTCAATGTCAATGTCCATGTCAATGTCAATGTGAATGCGATTGTCAATGTCGATGGCGATGTCGATGTGACTGTCGATGTGAATGTCCATGTCAATGTCAATGTCAATGTCAATGTCAATGTCAATGTCAATGTCAATGTCAATGTCAATGTCAATGTCAATGTCAATGTCAATGTCAATGTCAATGTCAATGACAATGACAATGACAATGTCAATATCAATGTCAATGTCAATGAAAATGTCAATGTCAATGTCAATGTCAATGTCAATGTCAATGTCAATGTCAATGTCAATGTCAATGTCAATGTCAATGTCAATGTCAATGTCAATGTCAATGTCAATGTCAATGTCCATGTCCATGTCCATGTCCATGTCAACGTCAACGTCAACGTCAACTTCAACGTCAACGTCAACGTCAACGTCAACGTCAATGTCAGTGTCAGTGTCAGTGTCAGTGTCAGTGTCAATGTCAGTGTCAATGTGAATGTGAATGTGAATGTGAATGTGAATGTGAATGTGAATGTGAATGTGAATGTGAATGTGAATGTGAATGTGGTTGTGAATGTGAATGTGAATGTGAATGTGAATGTGAATGTGAATGCGATTGTCAATGTCAATGTCAATGTCAATGTCAATGTGAACGTGAATGTGAGTGTGAATGTGAATGTGAATGTCAATGTGAATGTCAATGTCAATGTCAATGTCAATGTCAATGTCAATGTCAATGTCAATGTCAATGTCCAGGTCAATGTCAATGACAATGTGAATGCGATTGTCAATGTCGATGTCGATGTCGATGTGACTGTCGATGTGAATGTCAATGTCAATGTCACTGTCAATGTCAATGTCAATGTCAATGTCAATGTCAATGTCAATGGCAATGTCAATGTCAATGTCAATGTCAATGTCAATGTCAATGAAAATGTCAATGTCAATGTCAATGTCAATGTCAATGTCAATGTCAATGTCAATGTCAATGTCAATGTCAATGTCAATGTCAATGTCAATGTCAATGTCAATGTCAATGTCAATGTCAATGTCAATGTCAATGTCAATGTCAATGTCAATGTCAATGTCAATGTCAATGTCAATGTCAATGTCAATGTCAATGTCAATGTCAATGTCAATGTCAATGTCATTGTCAATGTCAATGTCATTGTCAATGTCAATGTCAATGTCAATGTCAATGTCAATGTCAATGTCACTTTCAATGTCAATGTCAATGTCAATGTCAATGTCAATGTCAATGTCAATGTCAATGTCAATGTCAATCCCTATGTCAACTTGCATGCGAGAGTCAATGTCAATGTCAATGTCAATGTCAATGTCAATATCAATGTGAATGTGAATGTCAGTGTCAGTGTCAGTGTCAGTGTCATTGTCAGTGACAGTGTTAGTGAAAGTGTCATTGTCACCGTCAGTGTCAGTATTAGTGAAAGTGTCATTGTCAGTGTCAGTGTCAGTGTCAAGGGCAATGTCAATGTCAATATCAATGTGAATGCGATTGTCAATGTCGATGTCGATGTCGATGTGAATGTCCATGTGAATGTCCATGTGAATGTCAATGTGAATGTCAATGTGAATGTCAATGTCAGTGTCAGTGTCAGTGTCAGTGTCAGTGTCAATGTCAATGTCAATGTCAATGTCAATGTCAATGTCAATAGCAATGACAATGTCAATGTCAATGCGACTGTCAATGTAAATAGCAATGTCAATGTGAATGTCAATGTCAATGTCAATGTCAATGTCAATGTCAATGTCAATGTCAATGTCAATGTCAATGTCAATGTCAATGTCAATGTCAATGTCAATGTCAATGTCAATGTCAATGTCAATGTCAATGTCAATGTCAATGTCAATGTCAATGTCATTGTCAATGTGAATGTGAATGTGAATGTGAATGTCAATGTCAATGTCAAAGTCAAAGTCAAAGTCAAAGTCAAAGTCAAAGTCAAAGTCAAAGTCAAAGTCAAAGTCAAAGTCAAAGTCAAAGTCAAAGTCAAAGTCAAAGTCAAAGTCAAAGTCAAAGTCAATGTCAATGTCAATGTCAATGTCAATGTCAATGTCAATGTCAATGTCAATGTCAATGTCAATGTCAATGTCAATGTCAATGCGATTGTCAATGTCAATGTCAATGTCAATGTCAACGTCAATGTGAATGCGATTGTCAATGTCAATGTCGATGTCGATGTCGATGTCGATATCGATGTCGATGTCGATGTCGATGTCGATGTCGATGTCGATGTCGATGTCGATGTCGATGTCGATGTCGATGTCGATGTCAATGTCGATGTCAATGTCCACGTGAATGTCAATGTCAATGTCAACGTGAATGTCAACGTGAATGTGAATGTGAATGTGAATGTGATTGTGAATGTCAATGTGAATGTCAATGTCAATGTCAATGTCAATGTCAATGTCAATGTCAATGTCAATGTCAATGTCAATGTCAATGTCAATGTCAATGTCAATGTCAATGTCAATGTCAATGTCAATGTCAATGTCAATGTCAATGTCAATGTCAATGTCAATGTCAATGTCAATGTCAATGTCAATGTCAATGTCAATGTCAATGTCAATGTCAATGTCAATGTCAATGTCAATGCGACTGTCAATGTCAATGTCAATCTGAATGTCAATGTCAATGTCAATCTCAATGTCAATGTCGATGTCGATGTGAATGTCAATGTCAATGTCAATGTCAATGTCAATGTCAATGTCAATGTCAATGTCAATGTCAATTTCAATGTCAATGTCAATGT
>OZ020500.1:22918142-22955642 GCA_963971365.1 Lasioglossum villosulum
GTCAATGTGAATGTCAATGTGAATGTCAATGTCAGTGTCAGTGTCAGTGTCAGTGTCAGTGTCAGTGTCAATGTCAATGTCAATGTCAATGTCAATGTCAATAGCAATGACAATGTCAATGTCAATGCGACTGTCAATGTAAATAGCAATGTCAATGTGAATGTCAATGTGAATGTCAATGTCAGTGTCAGTGTCAGTGTCAGTGTCAGTGTCAGTGTCAGTGTCAATGTCAATGTCAATGTCAATGTCAATGTCAATAGCAATGACAATGTCAATGTCAATGCGACTGTCAATGTAAATAGCAATGTCAATGTCAATGTCAATGTCAATGTCAATGTGAATGTCAATGTCAGTGTCAGTGTCAGTGTCAGTGTCAGTGTCAATGTCAATGTCAATGTCAATGTCAATGTCAATGTCAATAGCAATGACAATGTCGATGTCAATGCGACTGTCAATGTCAATGTCAATGTCAATGTCAATGTCAATGTCAATGTCAATGTCAATGTCAATGTCAATGTCAATGTCAATGTCAATGTCAATGTCAATGTCAATGTCAATGTCAATGTCAATGTCAATGTCAATGTCAATGTCAATGTCAATGTCAATGTCAATGTCAATGTCAATGTCAATGTCAATGTCAATGTCAATGTCAATGTCAATGTCAATGTCAATGTCAATGTCAATGTCAATGTCAATGTGAATGTGAATGTGAATGTGAATGTGAATGTGAATGTGAATGTGAATGTCAGTGTCAGTGTCAGTGTCAGTGTCAGTGTCAGTGTCAGTGTCAGTGTCAGTGTCAGTGTCAGTGTCATTGTCAGTGACAGTGTTAGTGAAAGTGTCATTGTCACCGTCAGTGTCAGTATTAGTGAAAGTGTCATTGTCAGTGTCAGTGTCAGTGTCAAGGGCAATGTCAATGTCAATATCAATGTGAATGCGATTGTCAATGTCGATGTCGATGTCGATGTGAATGTCCATGTGAATGTCCATGTGATTGTCAATGTGAATATCAATGTGAATGTCAATGTCAGTGTCAGTGTCAGTGTCAGTGTCAGTGTCAGTGTCAGTGTCAATGTCAATGTCAATGTCAATGTCAATGTCAATGTCAATAGCAATGACAATGTCAATGTCAATGCGACTGTCAATGTAAATAGCAATGTGAATGTCAGTGTCAGTGTCAGTGTCAGTGTCAGTGTCAGTGTCAGTGTCAGTGTCAGTGTCAGTGTCAGTGTCATTGTCAGTGACAGTGTTAGTGAAAGTGTCATTGTCACCGTCAGTGTCAGTATTAGTGAAAGTGTCATTGTCAGTGTCAGTGTCAGTGTCAAGGGCAATGTCAATGTCAATATCAATGTGAATGCGATTGTCAATGTCGATGTCGATGTCGATGTGAATGTCCATGTGAATGTCCATGTGATTGTCAATGTGAATATCAATGTGAATGTCAATGTCAGTGTCAGTGTCAGTGTCAATGTCAATGTCAATGTCAATGTCAATGTCAATGTCAATGTCAATGTCAATGTCAATGTCAATGTCAATGTCAATGTCAATGTCAATGTCAATGTCAATGTCAATGTCAATGTCAATGTCAATGTCAATGTCAATGTCAATGTCAATGTCAATGTCAATGTCAATGTCAATGTCAATGTCCATGTCAATGTCCATGTCAATGTCAATGTGAATGCGATTGTCAATGTCGATGGCGATGTCGATGTGACTGTCGATGTGAATGTCCATGTCAATGTCAATGTCAATGTCAATGTCAATGTCAATGTCAATGTCAATGTCAATGTCAATGTCAATGTCAATGTCAATGTCAATGTCAATGTCAATGTCAATGTCAATGTCAATGACAATGACAATGACAATGTCAATATCAATGTCAATGTCAATGTCAATGAAAATGTCAATGTCAATGTCAATGTCAATGTCAATGTCAATGTCAATGTCAATGTCAATGTCAATGTCAATGTCAATGTCAATGTCAATGTCAATGTCAATGTCAATGTCAATGTCAATGTCAATGTCAATGTCAATGTCAATGTCAATGTCCATGTCCATGTCCATGTCCATGTCCATGTCCATGTCCATGTCAACGTCAACGTCAACGTCAACGTCAACGTCAACGTCAACGTCAACGTCAACGTCAACGTCAACGTCAACGTCAACGTCAACGTCAACGTCAACGTCAACGTCAACGTCAACGTCAACGTCAACGTCAACGTCAACGTCAACGTCAACGTCAACGTCAACGTCAACGTCAACGTCAACGTCAACGTCAACGTCAACGTCAACGTCAACGTCAACGTCAACGTCAACGTCAACGTCAATGTCAATGTCAATGTCAATGTCAATGTCAATGTCAATGTCAATGTCAATGTCAATGTCAATGTCAATGTCAATGTCAATGTCAATGTCAATGTCAATGTCAATGTCAATGTCAATGTCAATGTCAATGTCAATGTCAATGTCAATGTCAATGTCAATGTCAATGTCAATGTCAATGTCAATGTCAATGTCATTGTCAATGTCAATGTCATTGTCAATGTCAATGTCAATGTCAATGTCAATGTCAATCTGAATGTCAATGTCAATCTGAATGTCAATGTCAATGTCAATGTCAATGTCAATGTCAATGTCAATGTCAATGTCAATGTCAATGTCAATGTCAATGTCAATGTCAATGTCAATGTCAATGTCAATGTCAATGTCAATGTCAATGTCAATGTCAATGTCAATGTCAATGTCAATGTCAATGTCAATGTCAATGTCAATGTCAATGTCAATGTCAATGTCAATGTCAATGTCAATGTCAATGTCAATGTCAATGTCAATGTCAATGTCAATGTCAATGTCAATGTCAATGTCAATGTCAATGTCAATGTCAATGTCAATGTCAATGTCAATGTCAATGCGAATGTCAATGCGAATGTCAATGCGAATGTCAATGCGAATGTCAATGTCAATGTGAATGTCAATGTCAATGTCAATGTCAATGTCAATGTCAATGTCAATGTCAATGTCAATGTCAATGTCAATGTCAATGTCAATGTCAATGTCAATGTCAATGTCAATGTCAATGTCAATGTCAATGTCAATGTCAATGTCAATGTCAATGTCAATGTCAATGTCAATGTCAATGTCAATGTCAATGTCAATGTCAATGTCAATGTCAATGTCAATGTCAATGTCAATGTCAATGTCAATGTCAATGTCAATGTCAATGTCAATGTCAATGTCAATGTCAATGTCAATGTCAATGCGACTGTCAATGTAAATAGCAATGTCAATGTCAATGTCAATGTCAATGTCAATGTCAATGTCAATGTCAATGTCAATGTCAATGTCAATGTCAATGTCAATGTCAATGTCAATGTCAATGTCAATGTCAATGTCAATGTCAATGTCAATGTCAATGTCAATGTCAATGTCAATGTCAATGTCAATGTCAATGCCAATGTCAATGTCAATGTCAATGTCAATGTCAATGTCAATGTCAATGTCAATGTCAATGTCAATGTCAATGTCAATGTCAATGTCAATGTCAATGTCAATGTCAATGTCAATGTCAATGTCAATGTCAATGTCAATGTCCATGTCCATGTCCATGTCAATGTCAATGTCAATGTCTATGTCAATGTCAATGTCAATGTCAATGTCAATGTCAACGTGAATGTCAATGTCAATGTCAATGTCAATGTCAATGTCAATGTCAATGTCAATGTCAATGTCAATGTCAATGCGAAATGTCAATGTCAATGCGAAATGTCAATGTCAATGTCAATGTCAATGTCAATGTCAATGTCAATGTCAATGTCAATGTCAATGTCAATGTCAATGTCAATGTCGATGTCGATGTCGATGTGAATGTCAATGTCAATGTCAATGTCAATGTCAATGTCAATGTCAATGTCAATGTCAATGTCAATGTCAATGTCAATGTCAATGTCAATGTCAATGTCAATGTCAATGTCAATGTCAATGTCAATGTCAATCTGAATGTCAATGTCAATGTCAATCTCAATGTCAACGTGAATGCGAGAGTCAATGTCAATGTCAATGTCAATGTCAATGTCAATGTCAATGTCAATGTCAATGTCAATGTCAATGTCAATGTCAGTGTGATTGTCAGTGTCAGTGTCAGTGTCAGTGTCAATGTGAATGTGAATCTGAATGTAAATGTGAATGTGAATGTAAATGTGAATGCGAGAGTCAATGTCAATGTCAATGTCAATGTCAATGTCAATGTCAATGTCAATGTGATTGTCAGTGTCAGTGTCAGTGTCAGTGTCAATGTGAATGTGAATCTGAATGTAAATGTGAATGTGAATGTAAATGTGAATGCGAGAGTCAATGTCAATGTCAATGTCAATGTCAATGTCAATGTCAATGTCAATGTCAATGTCAATGTCAATGTCAATGTCAATGTCAATGTCAATGTCAATGTCAATGTCAATGTCAATGTCAATGTCAATGTCAATGTCAATGTCAATGTCAATGTCAATGTCAATGTCAATGTCAATGTCAATGTCAATGTCAATGTCAATGTCAATGTCAATGTCAATGTCAATGTCAATGTCAATGTCAATGTCAATGTCAATGTCAATGTCAATGTCAATGTCAATGTCAATGTCAATGTCAATGTCAATGTCAATGTCAATGTCAATGTCAATGTCAATGTCAATGTCAATGTCAATGTCAATGTCAATGTCAATGTCAATGTCAATGTCAATGTCAATGTCAATGTCAATGTCAATCTGAATGTCAATGTCAATGTCAATGTCAATGTCAATCTGAATGTCAATGTCAATGTCAATGTCAATGTCAATCTGAATGTCAATGTCAAAGTCAATGTCAATGTCAATCTGAATGTCAATCTGAATGTCAATGTCAATGTCAATGTCAATGTCAATCTGAATGTCAATGTCAATGTCAATGTCAATGTCAATGTCAATGTCAATGTCAATGTCAATGTCAATGTCAATGTCAATCTCAATGTCAATGTCAATGTCTATGTCAATCTGAATGTCAATGTCAATGTCAATGTCAATGTCAATGTCAATGTCAATGTCAATGTCAATGTCAATGTCAATGTCAATGTCAATGTCAATGTCAATGTCAATGTCAATGTCAATGTCAATGTCAATGTCAATGTCAATGTCAATGTCAATGTCAATGTCAATGTCAATGTCAATGTCAATGTCAATGTCAATGTCAATGTCAATGTCAATGTCAATGTCAATGTCAATGTCAATGTCAATGTCAATGTCAATGTCAATGTCAATGTCAATGTCAATGTCAATGTCAATGTCAATGTCAATCTGAATGTCAATGTCAATGTCAATCTCAATGTCAACGTGAATGCGAGAGTCAATGTCAATGTCAATGTCAATGTCAATGTCAATGTCAATGTCAATGTCAATGTCAATGTCAATGTCAATGTCAATGTCAATGTCAATGTCAATGTCAATGTCAATGTCAATGTCAATGTCAATGTGATTGTCAGTGTCAGTGTCAGTGTCAGTGTCAATGTGAATGTGAATCTGAATGTAAATGTGAATGTGAATGTAAATGTGAATGCGATGGTGAATTCTCCCTCTTTGCGTCTCTCCCTCTCTCTTTCGCCCCCTCTCCCCCCCCACTCGCTCTCTCCCTCTCCCTCTCCCTCTCTTTCTCTCCCTCTGTCTCTCTGGGAGGTTTTAGAGCAAACCGCATTCGAAAAAGTCTATTCGTTTAAAAGTTATATGCAGAAATGTGCGCAATAGAGAGCGAAAAAGTTGACATGTGTTCACTAATGACGTCACAACTTTTGAACCAATGTACTTTTTTGAATTATGTTTTTTCCTAAACCTTCTCGAAGAAACGCCGCGTCTAACAGTCCAAACCCCAGCTTTCTACGTTGAGCCGTTCTCAAGTGATGCCGTTACAAACATACATACATACATACATACATACATACAGACAGACACGATTTTATTATATATAGAGACTAGCTTTCCCCCCGCCACGCTTTGCTGTGGCACATTATTTTTTAAAAGTATGTAGGTATTATATGTAAGTTGAAACGTTAGACGCGGCGTTTCTTCGGGAAGGTTCTAGAGAAAACCGCAATGTGAATGTCAATGTGAATGTCAACGTGAATGTGAGTGTGAATGTGAATGTGAATGTGAATGTGAATGTGAATGTGAATGTGAATGGGAATGTGAATGTGAATGCGAATGCGAATGCGAATGTGAAAGCGATTGTCAATGTCAATGTGAATGTCGATGTGAATTTCGATGTGAATGTCAATGTAAATGTCAATGTGAATGTCAATGTGAATGTCAATGTGAATGTCCATGTGAATGTCAATGTGAATGTCCATGTGAATGTCAATGTGAATGTCAATGTGAATGCCAATGTGAATGCCAATGTGAATGTCAATGTGAATGTCAATGTGAATGTCAATGTGAATGTCAATGTGAATGTCAATGTGAATGTCGATGTGAATTTCGATGTGAATGTCAATGTGAATGTCAATGTGAATGTCAATGTGAATGTCAATGTGAATGTCAATGTGAATGTCAATGTGAATGTCCATGTGAATGTCAATGTGAATGTCAATGTGAATGCCAATGTGAATGTCAATGTGAATGTCAATGTGAATGTCAATGTGAATGTCAATGTGAATGTGAATGTCAATGTGAATGTGAATGTCAATGTGAATGTCATTGTCAATGTCAATGTCAATACGAATGTGAATGTCAATGTCAATGTCAATATCAATGTCAATGTCAATGTCAATGTCAATGTCAATGCGAATGTTAATGTGAATGTGAATGTGAATGTGAATGTGAATGCGAATGCGAATGCGAATGTCAGTGTCAGTGTCAGTGTCAGTGTCAGTGTCAGTGTCAGCGTCAGTGTCAGTGTCAGTGTCAGTGTCCGTGTCAGTGTCAGTGTCAGTGTCAGTGTCAGTGTCCGTGTCAGTGTCAGTGTCAGTGTCAGTGTCAGTGTCAGTGTCAGCAGTGTCAGTGTCAGCAGTGTCAGTGTCAGTGTCAGCAGTGTCAGTGCCAGTGTCAGTGGCAGTGTGAGTGTCAGTGTGAGTGTCAATGTCAATGTCAATGTCAATGTCAATGTCAATGTCAATGTCAAAGTCAATGTCAATGTCAATGTCAATGTCAATGTCAACGTGAATGTCAACGTGAGTGTCAACGTGAATGTCAACGTGAATGTCAATGTGAATGTCAATGTCAATGTCAGTGTCAGTGTCAATGTGATTGTAAATGTGAATGTGAATGTGATTGTGAATGTGAATTTGAATTCTCTTTCCCTCTCTATGCTTCTCTCCCTCACTCTTTCACCCCCCCCTTTACCCCTCGCTCCCCGCACCCCTCTCTCAACCTATCTCTCTCTCTCTCCCTCTCTCACTCTCTCCCTGACTCTGGAAGGTTTTAGAACAAACCGCATTCGAAAAAGTCCATTCGATCTAAAGTTATACGCAGAAACGTGACCTCTCTCCATCTCTCTTTCTCTGACTCTCTCTCTCTCTCCCTCTCTCTCTCTCTCTCTCTGACTCTCTCTCGCTCTCTCTCTGACTCTGGGGGGTTTAGAACAAACCGCATTCAAAAAAGTCCATTCAATCAAAAGTTATAAGCAGAAACGTGCGCTCTCTCTCCCTCTCTCTCTTCCTCTCTCTCTCTCTCTCTCTCTCTCTCTCTCTCTCTCTGACTCTCTCTCGCTCTCTCTCTGACTCTGGAAGGTTTAGAACAAACCGCAATCAAAAAAGTCCATTCAATCAAAAGTTCTAAGCAGAAACGTGCGCTCTCTCTCCCTCACTCTCTTCCTCTCTCTCTCTCTCTCTCTCTCTCTCTCGGACACTCTCTCTCTGGCTCTCTCTATCTCTGTGTCTGTCTCTGGCAGGTTTTAGAGAAAACTGCATTCGAAAAAGTTCATTCGATCAAAAGTTATAAGCAGAAAAGTGCCAAAATAGGGCGAAGAAGTGGTTATGACGTCACAACTTTTGAACCAATAGACTTTTTTGAATTTTTTTTGTTCTAAAACCTAATCGGGAAAACGCCGAATCCAATGGTCCAAACCCCAGCTTTCTACGTTGAGCCGTTCTCAAGTGATGCCGTTACAAACATACAGACAGACACGATTTTATTATATATAGAGATAGAGACTAGCTTTCCCCCCGCCACGCTTTGCTGTGGCACATTACTTTTTAAAGTATGTAGTTATTACATGTAAGTTGAAACATTAGACGCGGCGTTTCTTCGGGAAGGTTCTAGAGAAAACCGCAATGTGAATGTCAATGTGAATGTGAGTGTGAATGTGAATGCGATTGTCAATGTCGATGTCAATGTCAATGTCAATGTCAATGTCAATGTCAATGTGAATGCCGATGTGAATGTCGATGTGAATGTCGATGTGAATGTCCATGTGAATGTCAATGTGAATGTCAATGTGAATGTCAGTGTCAGTGTCAATGTCAATGTCAATGTCAATGTCAATGTCAATGTCAATGTCAATGTCAATGTCAATGTCAATGTCAATGTCAATGTCAATGTCAATGTCAATGTCAATGTCAATGTCAATGTCAATGTCAATGTCAATGTCAATGTCAATGTCAATGTCAATGTCAATGTCAATGTCAATGTCAATGTCAATGTCAATGTCAATGTCAATGTCAATGTCAATGTCAATGTCAATGTCAATGTCAATGTCAATGTCAATGTCAATGTCAATGTCAATGTCAATGTCAATGTCAATGTCAATGTCAATGTCAA
Organism: Lasioglossum villosulum; assembly: GCA_963971365.1. NCBI lineage: Eukaryota > Metazoa > Arthropoda > Insecta > Hymenoptera > Halictidae > Lasioglossum > Lasioglossum villosulum. The sequence continues at coordinate 22,926,911 of OZ020500.1, forward strand.
TGTCAATGTCAATGTCAATGTCAATGTCAATGTCAATGTCAATGTCAATGTCAATGTCAATGTCAATGTCAATGTCAATGTCAATGTCAATGTGAATGTCAATGTCAATGTCAATGTCAATGTCAATGTCAATGTCAATGTCAATGTCAATGTCAATGTCAATGTCAATGTCAATGTCAATGTCAATGTCAATGTCAATGTCAATGTCAATGTCAATGTCAATGTCAATGTCAATGTCAATGTCAATGTCAATGTCAATGTCAATGTCAATGTCAATGTCAATGTCAATGTCAATGTCAATGTCAATGTCAATGTCAATGTCAATCTGAATGTCAATGTCAATCTGAATGTCAATGTCAATGTCAATGTCAATGTCAATGTCAATGTCAATGTCAATGTCAATGTCAATGTCAATGTCAATGTCAATGTCAATGTCAATGTCAATGTCAATGTCAATGTCAATGTCAATGTCAATGTCAATGTCAATGTCAATGTCAATGTCAATGTCAATGTCAATGTCAATGTCAATGTCAATGTCAATGTCAATGTCAATGTCAATGTCAATGTCAATGTCAATGTCAATGTCAATGTCAATGTCAATGTCAATGTCAATGTCAATGTCAATGTCAATGTCAATGTCAATGTCAATGTCAATGTCAATGTCAATGTCAATGTCAATGTCAATGTCAATGTCAATGTCAATGTCAATGTCAATGCGAATGTCAATGCGAATGTCAATGCGAATGTCAATGCGAATGTCAATGTCAATGTGAATGTCAATGTCAATGTCAATGTCAATGTCAATGTCAATGTCAATGTCAATGTCAATGTCAATGTCAATGTCAATGTCAATGTCAATGTCAATGTCAATGTCAATGTCAATGTCAATGTCAATGTCAATGTCAATGTCAATGTCAATGTCAATGTCAATGTCAATGTCAATGTCAATGTCAATGTCAATGTCAATGTCAATGTCAATGTCAATGTCAATGTCAATGTCAATGTCAATGTCAATGTCAATGTCAATGTCAATGTCAATGTCAATGTCAATGTCAATGCGACTGTCAATGTAAATAGCAATGTCAATGTCAATGTCAATGTCAATGTCAATGTCAATGTCAATGTCAATGTCAATGTCAATGTCAATGTCAATGTCAATGTCAATGTCAATGTCAATGTCAATGTCAATGTCAATGTCAATGTCAATGTCAATGTCAATGTCAATGTCAATGTCAATGTCAATGTGAATGCCGATGTGAATGTCGATGTGAATGTCGATGTGAATGTCCATGTGAATGTCAATGTGAATGTCAATGTGAATGTCAGTGTCAGTGTCAATGTCAATGTCAATGTCAATGTCAATGTCAATGTCAATGTCAATGTCAATGTCAATGTCAATGTCAATGTCAATGTCAATGTCAATGTCAATGTCAATGTCAATGTCAATGTCAATGTCAATGTCAATGTCAATGTCAATGTCAATGTCAATGTCAATGTCAATGTCAATGTCAATGTCAATGTCAATGTCAATGTCAATGTCAATGTCAATGTCAATGTCAATGTCAATGTCAATGTCAATGTCAATGTCAATGTCAATGTCAATGTCAATGTCAATGTCAATGTCAATGTCAATGTCAATGTCAATGTCAATGTCAATGTCAATGTCAATGTCAATGTCAATGTCAATGTCAATGTCAATGTCAATGTCAATGTCAATGTCAATGTCAATGTCAATGTGAATGTCAATGTCAATGTCAATGTCAATGTCAATGTCAATGTCAATGTCAATGTCAATGTCAATGTCAATGTCAATGTCAATGTCAATGTCAATGTCAATGTCAATGTCAATGTCAATGTCAATGTCAATGTCAATGTCAATGTCAATGTCAATGTCAATGTCAATGTCAATGTCAATGTCAATGTCAATGTCAATGTCAATGTCAATGTCAATGTCAATGTCAATGTCAATCTGAATGTCAATGTCAATCTGAATGTCAATGTCAATGTCAATGTCAATGTCAATGTCAATGTCAATGTCAATGTCAATGTCAATGTCAATGTCAATGTCAATGTCAATGTCAATGTCAATGTCAATGTCAATGTCAATGTCAATGTCAATGTCAATGTCAATGTCAATGTCAATGTCAATGTCAATGTCAATGTCAATGTCAATGTCAATGTCAATGTCAATGTCAATGTCAATGTCAATGTCAATGTCAATGTCAATGTCAATGTCAATGTCAATGTCAATGTCAATGTCAATGTCAATGTCAATGTCAATGTCAATGTCAATGTCAATGTCAATGTCAATGTCAATGTCAATGTCAATGTCAATGCGAATGTCAATGCGAATGTCAATGCGAATGTCAATGCGAATGTCAATGTCAATGTGAATGTCAATGTCAATGTCAATGTCAATGTCAATGTCAATGTCAATGTCAATGTCAATGTCAATGTCAATGTCAATGTCAATGTCAATGTCAATGTCAATGTCAATGTCAATGTCAATGTCAATGTCAATGTCAATGTCAATGTCAATGTCAATGTCAATGTCAATGTCAATGTCAATGTCAATGTCAATGTCAATGTCAATGTCAATGTCAATGTCAATGTCAATGTCAATGTCAATGTCAATGTCAATGTCAATGTCAATGTCAATGTCAATGTCAATGCGACTGTCAATGTAAATAGCAATGTCAATGTCAATGTCAATGTCAATGTCAATGTCAATGTCAATGTCAATGTCAATGTCAATGTCAATGTCAATGTCAATGTCAATGTCAATGTCAATGTCAATGTCAATGTCAATGTCAATGTCAATGTCAATGTCAATGTCAATGTCAATGTCAATGTCAATGTCAATGTCAATGTCAATGTCAATGTCAATGTCAATGTCAATGTCAATGTCAATGTCAATGACAATGTCAATGTCAATGTCAATGACAATGTCAATGTCAATGTCAATGTCAATGTCAATGTCAATGTCAATGTCAATGTCAATGTCAATGTCAATGTCAATGTCAATGTCAATGTCAATGTCAATGTCAATGTCAATGTCAATGTCAATGTCAATGTCAATGTCAATGTCAATGTCAATGTCAATGTCAATGTCAATGTCAATGTCAATGTCAATGTCAATGTCAATGTCAATGTCAATGTCAATGTCAATGTCAATGTCAATGTCAATGTCAATGTCAATGTCAATGTCAATGTCAATGTCAATGTCAATGTCAATGTCAATGTCAATGTCAATGTCAATGTCAATGTCAATGTCAATGCGACTGTCAATGTCAATGTCAATCTGAATGTCAATGTCAATGTCAATCTCAATGTCAATGTCGATGTCGATGTGAATGTCAATGTCAATGTCAATGTCAATGTCAATGTCAATGTCAATGTCAATGTCAATGTCAATGTCAATGTCAATGTCAATGTCAATGTCAATGTCAATGTCAATGTCAATGTCAATGTCAATGTCAATGTCAATGTCAATGTCAATGTCAATGTCAATGTCAATGTCAATGTCAATGTCAATGTCAATGTCAATGTCAATGTCAATGTCAATGTCAATGTCAATCTGAATGTCAATGTCAATGTCAATCTCAATGTCAACGTGAATGCGAGAGTCAATGTCAATGTCAATGTCAATGTCAATGTCAATGTCAATGTCAATGTCAATGTCAATGTCAATGTCAATGTCAATGTCAATGTCAATGTCAATGTCAATGTCAATGTCAATGTGATTGTCAGTGTCAGTGTCAGTGTCAGTGTCAATGTGAATGTGAATCTGAATGTAAATGTGAATGTGAATGTAAATGTGAATGCGATGGTGAATTCTCCCTCTTTGCGTCTCTCCCTCTCTCTTTCGCCCCCTCTCCGCCCCCCCCACTCGCTCTCTCCCTCTCCCTCTCCCTCTCTTTCTCTCCCTCTGTCTCTCTGGGAGGTTTTAGAGCAAACCGCATTCGAAAAAGTCTATTCGTTTAAAAGTTATATGCAGAAATGTGCGCAATAGAGAGCGAAAAAGTTGACATGTGTTCACTAATGACGTCACAACTTTTGAACCAATGTACTTTTTTGAATTATGTTTTTTCCTAAACCTTCTCGAAGAAACGCCGCGTCTAACAGTCCAAACCCCAGCTTTCTACGTTGAGCCGTTCTCAAGTGATGCCGTTACAAACATACATACATACATACATACATACATACAGACAGACACGATTTTATTATATACTAGCTGCTCGCGGCGTGCCTCCAGCACGCCCTCGTAGCTAGGCCCTCCGGGCGGGTTGCCAATGTCAATGTCAATGTCGATGTCAATGTCAATGTCAATGTCAATGTCAATGTCAATGTCAATGTCAATGTCAATGTCAATGTCAATGTCAATGTCAATGTCAATGTCAATGTCAATGTCAATGTCAATGTCAATGTCAATGTCAATGTCAATGTCAATGTCAATGTCAATGTCAATGTCAATGTCAATGTCAATGTCAATGTCAATGTCAATGTCAATGTCAATGTCAATGTCAATGTCAATGTCAATGTCAATGTCAATGTCAATGTCAATGTCAATGTCAATGTCAATGTCAATGTCAATGTCAATGTCAATGTCAATGTCAATGTCAATGTCAATGTCAATGTCAATGTCAATGTCAATGTCAATGTCAATGTCAATGTCAATGTCAATGTCAATGTCAATGTCAATGTCAATGTCAATGTCAATGTCAATGTCAATGTCAATGTCAATCTGAATGTCAATGTCAATGTCAATGTCAATGTCAATCTGAATGTCAATGTCAATGTCAATGTCAATGTCAATCTGAATGTCAATGTCAAAGTCAATGTCAATGTCAATCTGAATGTCAATCTGAATGTCAATGTCAATGTCAATGTCAATGTCAATCTGAATGTCAATGTCAATGTCAATGTCAATGTCAATGTCAATGTCAATGTCAATGTCAATGTCAATGTCAATGTCAATGTCAATGTCAATGTCAATGTCAATGTCAATGTCAATGTCAATGTCAATGTCAATGTCAATGTCAATGTCAATGTCAATGTCAATGTCAATGTCAATGTCAATGTCAATGTCAATGTCAATGTCAATGTCAATGTCAATGTCAATGTCAATGTCAATGTCAATGTCAATGTCAATGTCAATGTCAATGTCAATGTCAATGTCAATGTCAATGTCAATGTGAATGTCAATGTCAATGTCAATGTCAATGTCAATGTCAATGTCAATGTCAATGTCAATGTCAATGTCAATGTCAATGTCAATGTCAATGTCAATGTCAATGTCAATGTCAATGTCAATGTCAATGTCAATGTCAATGTCAATGTCAATGTCAATGTCAATGTCAATGTCAATGTCAATGTCAATGTCAATGTCAATGTCAATGTCAATGTCAATGTCAATGTCAATGTCAATGTCAATGTCAATGTCAATGTCAATGTCAATCTGAATGTCAATGTCAATGTCAATGTCAATGTCAATGTCAATGTCAATGTCAATGTCAATGTCAATGTCAATGTCAATGTCAATGTCAATGTCAATGTCAATGTCAATGTCAATGTCAATGTCAATGTCAATGTCAATGTCAATGTCAATGTCAATGTCAATGTCAATGTCAATGTCAATGTCAATGTCAATGTCAATGTCAATGTCAATGTCAATGTCAATGTCAATGTCAATGTCAATGTCAATGTCAATGTCAATGTCAATGTCAATGTCAATGTCAATGTCAATGTCAATGTCAATGTCAATGTCAATGTCAATGTCAATGTCAATGTCAATGTCAATGTCAATGTCAATGTCAATGTCAATGTCAATGTCAATGTCAATGTCAATGCGAATGTCAATGCGAATGTCAATGCGAATGTCAATGCGAATGTCAATGTCAATGTGAATGTCAATGTCAATGTCAATGTCAATGTCAATGTCAATGTCAATGTCAATGTCAATGTCAATGTCAATGTCAATGTCAATGTCAATGTCAATGTCAATGTCAATGTCAATGTCAATGTCAATGTCAATGTCAATGTCAATGTCAATGTCAATGTCAATGTCAATGTCAATGTCAATGTCAATGTCAATGTCAATGTCAATGTCAATGTCAATGTCAATGTCAATGTCAATGTCAATGTCAATGTCAATGTCAATGTCAATGTCAATGTCAATGTCAATGCGACTGTCAATGTAAATAGCAATGTCAATGTCAATGTCAATGTCAATGTCAATGTCAATGTCAATGTCAATGTCAATGTCAATGTCAATGTCAATGTCAATGTCAATGTCAATGTCAATGTCAATGTCAATGTCAATGTCAATGTCAATGTCAATGTCAATGTCAATGTCAATGTCAATGTCAATGTCAATGTCAATGTCAATGTCAATGTCAATGTCAATGTCAATGTCAATGTCAATGACAATGTCAATGTCAATGTCAATGACAATGTCAATGTCAATGTCAATGTCAATGTCAATGTCAATGTCAATGTCAATGTCAATGTCAATGTCAATGTCAATGTCAATGTCAATGTCAATGTCAATGTCAATGTCAATGTCAATGTCAATGTCAATGTCAATGTCAATGTCAATGTCAATGTCAATGTCAATGTCAATGTCAATGTCAATGTCAATGTCAATGTCAATGTCAATGTCAATGTCAATGTCAATGTCAATGTCAATGTCAATGTCAATGTCAATGTCAATGTCAATGTCAATGTCAATGTCAATGTCAATGTCAATGTCAATGTCAATGTCAATGTCAATGCGACTGTCAATGTCAATGTCAATCTGAATGTCAATGTCAATGTCAATCTCAATGTCAATGTCGATGTCGATGTGAATGTCAATGTCAATGTCAATGTCAATGTCAATGTCAATGTCAATGTCAATGTCAATGTCAATGTCAATGTCAATGTCAATGTCAATGTCAATGTCAATGTCAATGTCAATGTCAATGTCAATGTCAATGTCAATGTCAATGTCAATGTCAATGTCAATGTCAATGTCAATGTCAATGTCAATGTCAATGTCAATGTCAATGTCAATGTCAATGTCAATGTCAATGTCAATGTCAATGTCAATCTGAATGTCAATGTCAATGTCAATCTCAATGTCAACGTGAATGCGAGAGTCAATGTCAATGTCAATGTCAATGTCAATGTCAATGTCAATGTCAATGTCAATGTCAATGTCAATGTCAATGTCAATGTCAATGTCAATGTCAATGTCAATGTCAATGTCAATGTGATTGTCAGTGTCAGTGTCAGTGTCAGTGTCAATGTGAATGTGAATCTGAATGTAAATGTGAATGTGAATGTAAATGTGAATGCGATGGTGAATTCTCCCTCTTTGCGTCTCTCCCTCTCTCTTTCGCCCCCTCTCCCCCCCCCCCCCACTCGCTCTCTCCCTCTCCCTCTCCCTCTCTTTCTCTCCCTCTGTCTCTCTGGGAGGTTTTAGAGCAAACCGCATTCGAAAAAGTCTATTCGTTTAAAAGTTATATGCAGAAATGTGCGCAATAGAGAGCGAAAAAGTTGACATGTGTTCACTAATGACGTCACAACTTTTGAACCAATGTACTTTTTTGAATTATGTTTTTTCCTAAACCTTCTCGAAGAAACGCCGCGTCTAACAGTCCAAACCCCAGCTTTCTACGTTGAGCCGTTCTCAAGTGATGCCGTTACAAACATACATACATACATACATACATACATACAGACAGACACGATTTTATTATATACTAGCTGCTCGCGGCGTGCCTCCAGCACGCCCTCGTAGCTAGGCCCTCCGGGCGGGTTGCCAATGTCAATGTCAATGTCGATGTCAATGTCAATGTCAATGTCAATGTCAATGTCAATGTCAATGTCAATGTCAATGTCAATGTCAATGTCAATGTCAATGTCAATGTCAATGTCAATGTCAATGTCAATGTCAATGTCAATGTCAATGTCAATGTCAATGTCAATGTCAATGTCAATGTCAATGTCAATGTCAATGTCAATGTCAATGTCAATGTCAATGTCAATGTCAATGTCAATGTCAATGTCAATGTCAATGTCAATGTCAATGTCAATGTCAATGTCAATGTCAATGTCAATGTCAATGTCAATGTCAATGTCAATGTCAATGTCAATGTCAATGTCAATGTCAATGTCAATGTCAATGTCAATGTCAATGTCAATGTCAATGTCAATGTCAATGTCAATGTCAATGTCAATGTCAATGTCAATGTCAATGTCAATGTCAATGTCAATGTCAATCTGAATGTCAATGTCAATGTCAATGTCAATGTCAATCTGAATGTCAATGTCAATGTCAATGTCAATGTCAATCTGAATGTCAATGTCAAAGTCAATGTCAATGTCAATCTGAATGTCAATCTGAATGTCAATGTCAATGTCAATGTCAATGTCAATCTGAATGTCAATGTCAATGTCAATGTCAATGTCAATGTCAATGTCAATGTCAATGTCAATGTCAATGTCAATGTCAATCTCAATGTCAATGTCAATGTCTATGTCAATCTGAATGTCAATGTCAATGTCAATGTCAATGTCAATGTCAATGTCAATGTCAATGTCAATGTCAATGTCAATGTCAATGTCAATGTCAATGTCAATGTCAATGTCAATGTCAATGTCAATGTCAATGTCAATGTCAATGTCAATGTCAATGTCAATGTCAATGTCAATGTCAATGTCAATGTCAATGTCAATGTCAATGTCAATGTCAATGTCAATGTCAATGTCAATGTCAATGTCAATGTCAATGTCAATGTCAATGTCAATGTCAATGTCAATGTCAATGTCAATCTGAATGTCAATGTCAATGTCAATCTCAATGTCAACGTGAATGCGAGAGTCAATGTCAATGTCAATGTCAATGTCAATGTCAATGTCAATGTCAATGTCAATGTCAATGTCAATGTCAATGTCAATGTCAATGTCAATGTCAATGTCAATGTCAATGTCAATGTGATTGTCAGTGTCAGTGTCAGTGTCAGTGTCAATGTGAATGTGAATCTGAATGTAAATGTGAATGTGAATGTAAATGTGAATGCGATGGTGAATTCTCCCTCTTTGCGTCTCTCCCTCTCTCTTTCGCCCCCTCTCCCCCCCCACTCGCTCTCTCCCTCTCCCTCTCCCTCTCTTTCTCTCCCTCTGTCTCTCTGGGAGGTTTTAGAGCAAACCGCATTCGAAAAAGTCTATTCGTTTAAAAGTTATATGCAGAAATGTGCGCAATAGAGAGCGAAAAAGTTGACATGTGTTCACTAATGACGTCACAACTTTTGAACCAATGTACTTTTTTGAATTATGTTTTTTCCTAAACCTTCTCGAAGAAACGCCGCGTCTAACAGTCCAAACCCCAGCTTTCTACGTTGAGCCGTTCTCAAGTGATGCCGTTACAAACATACATACATACATACATACATACATACAGACAGACACGATTTTATTATATATAGAGACTAGCTTTCCCCCCGCCACGCTTTGCTGTGGCACATTATTTTTTAAAAGTATGTAGGTATTATATGTAAGTTGAAACGTTAGACGCGGCGTTTCTTCGGGAAGGTTGCAATGTGAATGTCAATGTGAATGTCAACGTGAATGTGAGTGTGAATGTGAATGTGAATGTGAATGTGAATGTGAATGTGAATGTGAATGGGAATGTGAATGTGAATGCGAATGCGAATGCGAATGTGAAAGCGATTGTCAATGTCAATGTGAATGTCGATGTGAATTTCGATGTGAATGTCAATGTAAATGTCAATGTGAATGTCAATGTGAATGTCAATGTGAATGTCCATGTGAATGTCAATGTGAATGTCCATGTGAATGTCAATGTGAATGTCAATGTGAATGCCAATGTGAATGCCAATGTGAATGTCAATGTGAATGTCAATGTGAATGTCAATGTGAATGTCAATGTGAATGTCAATGTGAATGTCGATGTGAATTTCGATGTGAATGTCAATGTGAATGTCAATGTGAATGTCAATGTGAATGTCAATGTGAATGTCAATGTGAATGTCAATGTGAATGTCCATGTGAATGTCAATGTGAATGTCAATGTGAATGCCAATGTGAATGTCAATGTGAATGTCAATGTGAATGTCAATGTGAATGTCAATGTGAATGTGAATGTCAATGTGAATGTGAATGTCAATGTGAATGTCATTGTCAATGTCAATGTCAATACGAATGTGAATGTCAATGTCAATGTCAATATCAATGTCAATGTCAATGTCAATGTCAATGTCAATGCGAATGTTAATGTGAATGTGAATGTGAATGTGAATGTGAATGCGAATGCGAATGCGAATGTCAGTGTCAGTGTCAGTGTCAGTGTCAGTGTCAGTGTCAGCGTCAGTGTCAGTGTCAGTGTCAGTGTCCGTGTCAGTGTCAGTGTCAGTGTCAGTGTCAGTGTCCGTGTCAGTGTCAGTGTCAGTGTCAGTGTCAGTGTCAGTGTCAGCAGTGTCAGTGTCAGCAGTGTCAGTGTCAGTGTCAGCAGTGTCAGTGCCAGTGTCAGTGGCAGTGTGAGTGTCAGTGTGAGTGTCAATGTCAATGTCAATGTCAATGTCAATGTCAATGTCAATGTCAAAGTCAATGTCAATGTCAATGTCAATGTCAATGTCAACGTGAATGTCAACGTGAGTGTCAACGTGAATGTCAACGTGAATGTCAATGTGAATGTCAATGTCAATGTCAGTGTCAGTGTCAATGTGATTGTAAATGTGAATGTGAATGTGATTGTGAATGTGAATTTGAATTCTCTTTCCCTCTCTATGCTTCTCTCCCTCACTCTTTCACCCCCCCCTTTACCCCTCGCTCCCCGCACCCCTCTCTCAACCTATCTCTCTCTCTCTCCCTCTCTCACTCTCTCCCTGACTCTGGAAGGTTTTAGAACAAACCGCATTCGAAAAAGTCCATTCGATCTAAAGTTATACGCAGAAACGTGACCTCTCTCCATCTCTCTTTCTCTGACTCTCTCTCTCTCTCCCTCTCTCTCTCTCTCTCTCTGACTCTCTCTCGCTCTCTCTCTGACTCTGGGGGGTTTAGAACAAACCGCAATCAAAAAAGTCCATTCAATCAAAAGTTCTAAGCAGAAACGTGCGCTCTCTCTCCCTCACTCTCTTCCTCTCTCTCTCTCTCTCTCTCTCTCTCTCGGACACTCTCTCTCTGGCTCTATCTCTGTGTCTGTCTCTGGCAGGTTTTAGAGAAAACTGCATTCGAAAAAGTTCATTCGATCAAAAGTTATAAGCAGAAAAGTGCCAAAATAGGGCGAAGAAGTGGTTATGACGTCACAACTTTTGAACCAATAGACTTTTTTGAATTTTTTTTGTTCTAAAACCTAATCGGGAAAACGCCGAATCCAATGGTCCAAACCCCAGCTTTCTACGTTGAGCCGTTCTCAAGTGATGCCGTTACAAACATACAGACAGACACGATTTTATTATATATAGAGATAGAGACTAGCTTTCCCCCCGCCACGCTTTGCTGTGGCACATTACTTTTTAAAGTATGTAGTTATTACATGTAAGTTGAAACATTAGACGCGGCGTTTCTTCGGGAAGGTTCTAGAGAAAACCGCAATGTGAATGTCAATGTGAATGTGAGTGTGAATGTGAATGCGATTGTCAATGTCGATGTCAATGTCAATGTCAATGTCAATGTCAATGTCAATGTGAATGCCGATGTGAATGTCGATGTGAATGTCGATGTGAATGTCCATGTGAATGTCAATGTGAATGTCAATGTGAATGTCAGTGTCAGTGTCAATGTCAATGTCAATGTCAATGTCAATGTCAATGTCAATGTCAATGTCAATGTCAATGTCAATGTCAATGTCAATGTCAATGTCAATGTCAATGTCAATGTCAATGTCAATGTCAATGTCAATGTCAATGTCAATGTCAATGTCAATGTCAATGTCAATGTCAATGTCAATGTCAATGTCAATGTCAATGTCAATGTCAATGTCAATGTCAATGTCAATGTCAATGTCAATGTCAATGTCAATGTCAATGTCAATGTCAATGTCAATGTCAATGTCAATGTCAATGTCAATGTCAATGTCAATGTCAATGTCAATGTCAATGTCAATGTCAATGTCAATGTCAATGTCAATGTCAATGTCAATGTCAATGTCAATGTCAATGTGAATGTCAATGTCAATGTCAATGTCAATGTCAATGTCAATGTCAATGTCAATGTCAATGTCAATGTCAATGTCAATGTCAATGTCAATGTCAATGTCAATGTCAATGTCAATGTCAATGTCAATGTCAATGTCAATGTCAATGTCAATGTCAATGTCAATGTCAATGTCAATGTCAATGTCAATGTCAATGTCAATGTCAATGTCAATGTCAATGTCAATGTCAATGTCAATGTCAATGTCAATCTGAATGTCAATGTCAATCTGAATGTCAATGTCAATGTCAATGTCAATGTCAATGTCAATGTCAATGTCAATGTCAATGTCAATGTCAATGTCAATGTCAATGTCAATGTCAATGTCAATGTCAATGTCAATGTCAATGTCAATGTCAATGTCAATGTCAATGTCAATGTCAATGTCAATGTCAATGTCAATGTCAATGTCAATGTCAATGTCAATGTCAATGTCAATGTCAATGTCAATGTCAATGTCAATGTCAATGTCAATGTCAATGTCAATGTCAATGTCAATGTCAATGTCAATGTCAATGTCAATGTCAATGTCAATGTCAATGTCAATGTCAATGTCAATGTCAATGTCAATGTCAATGCGAATGTCAATGCGAATGTCAATGCGAATGTCAATGCGAATGTCAATGTCAATGTGAATGTCAATGTCAATGTCAATGTCAATGTCAATGTCAATGTCAATGTCAATGTCAATGTCAATGTCAATGTCAATGTCAATGTCAATGTCAATGTCAATGTCAATGTCAATGTCAATGTCAATGTCAATGTCAATGTCAATGTCAATGTCAATGTCAATGTCAATGTCAATGTCAATGTCAATGTCAATGTCAATGTCAATGTCAATGTCAATGTCAATGTCAATGTCAATGTCAATGTCAATGTCAATGCGACTGTCAATGTAAATAGCAATGTCAATGTCAATGTCAATGTCAATGTCAATGTCAATGTCAATGTCAATGTCAATGTCAATGTCAATGTCAATGTCAATGTCAATGTCAATGTCAATGTCAATGTCAATGTCAATGTCAATGTCAATGTCAATGTCAATGTCAATGTCAATGTCAATGTCAATGTCAATGTCAATGTCAATGTCAATGTCAATGTCAATGTCAATGACAATGTCAATGTCAATGTCAATGACAATGTCAATGTCAATGTCAATGTCAATGTCAATGTCAATGTCAATGTCAATGTCAATGTCAATGTCAATGTCAATGTCAATGTCAATGTCAATGTCAATGTCAATGTCAATGTCAATGTCAATGTCAATGTCAATGTCAATGTCAATGTCAATGTCAATGTCAATGTCAATGTCAATGTCAATGTCAATGTCAATGTCAATGTCAATGTCAATGTCAATGTCAATGTCAATGTCAATGTCAATGTCAATGTCAATGTCAATGTCAATGTCAATGTCAATGTCAATGTCAATGTCAATGTCAATGTCAATGTCAATGTCAATGCGACTGTCAATGTCAATGTCAATCTGAATGTCAATGTCAATGTCAATCTCAATGTCAATGTCGATGTCGATGTGAATGTCAATGTCAATGTCAATGTCAATGTCAATGTCAATGTCAATGTCAATGTCAATGTCAATGTCAATGTCAATGTCAATGTCAATGTCAATGTCAATGTCAATGTCAATGTCAATGTCAATGTCAATGTCAATGTCAATGTCAATGTCAATGTCAATGTCAATGTCAATGTCAATGTCAATGTCAATGTCAATGTCAATGTCAATGTCAATGTCAATGTCAATGTCAATGTCAATCTGAATGTCAATGTCAATGTCAATCTCAATGTCAACGTGAATGCGAGAGTCAATGTCAATGTCAATGTCAATGTCAATGTCAATGTCAATGTCAATGTCAATGTCAATGTCAATGTCAATGTCAATGTCAATGTCAATGTCAATGTCAATGTCAATGTCAATGTGATTGTCAGTGTCAGTGTCAGTGTCAGTGTCAATGTGAATGTGAATCTGAATGTAAATGTGAATGTGAATGTAAATGTGAATGCGATGGTGAATTCTCCCTCTTTGCGTCTCTCCCTCTCTCTTTCGCCCCCTCTCCGCCCCCCCCACTCGCTCTCTCCCTCTCCCTCTCCCTCTCTTTCTCTCCCTCTGTCTCTCTGGGAGGTTTTAGAGCAAACCGCATTCGAAAAAGTCTATTCGTTTAAAAGTTATATGCAGAAATGTGCGCAATAGAGAGCGAAAAAGTTGACATGTGTTCACTAATGACGTCACAACTTTTGAACCAATGTACTTTTTTGAATTATGTTTTTTCCTAAACCTTCTCGAAGAAACGCCGCGTCTAACAGTCCAAACCCCAGCTTTCTACGTTGAGCCGTTCTCAAGTGATGCCGTTACAAACATACATACATACATACATACATACATACAGACAGACACGATTTTATTATATACTAGCTGCTCGCGGCGTGCCTCCAGCACGCCCTCGTAGCTAGGCCCTCCGGGCGGGTTGCCAATGTCAATGTCAATGTCGATGTCAATGTCAATGTCAATGTCAATGTCAATGTCAATGTCAATGTCAATGTCAATGTCAATGTCAATGTCAATGTCAATGTCAATGTCAATGTCAATGTCAATGTCAATGTCAATGTCAATGTCAATGTCAATGTCAATGTCAATGTCAATGTCAATGTCAATGTCAATGTCAATGTCAATGTCAATGTCAATGTCAATGTCAATGTCAATGTCAATGTCAATGTCAATGTCAATGTCAATGTCAATGTCAATGTCAATGTCAATGTCAATGTCAATGTCAATGTCAATGTCAATGTCAATGTCAATGTCAATGTCAATGTCAATGTCAATGTCAATGTCAATGTCAATGTCAATGTCAATGTCAATGTCAATGTCAATGTCAATGTCAATGTCAATGTCAATGTCAATCTGAATGTCAATGTCAATGTCAATGTCAATGTCAATCTGAATGTCAATGTCAATGTCAATGTCAATGTCAATCTGAATGTCAATGTCAAAGTCAATGTCAATGTCAATCTGAATGTCAATCTGAATGTCAATGTCAATGTCAATGTCAATGTCAATCTGAATGTCAATGTCAATGTCAATGTCAATGTCAATGTCAATGTCAATGTCAATGTCAATGTCAATGTCAATGTCAATGTCAATGTCAATGTCAATGTCAATGTCAATGTCAATGTCAATGTCAATGTCAATGTCAATGTCAATGTCAATGTCAATGTCAATGTCAATGTCAATGTCAATGTCAATGTCAATGTCAATGTCAATGTCAATGTCAATGTCAATGTCAATGTCAATGTCAATGTCAATGTCAATGTCAATGTCAATGTCAATGTCAATGTCAATGTCAATGTCAATGTCAATGTGAATGTCAATGTCAATGTCAATGTCAATGTCAATGTCAATGTCAATGTCAATGTCAATGTCAATGTCAATGTCAATGTCAATGTCAATGTCAATGTCAATGTCAATGTCAATGTCAATGTCAATGTCAATGTCAATGTCAATGTCAATGTCAATGTCAATGTCAATGTCAATGTCAATGTCAATGTCAATGTCAATGTCAATGTCAATGTCAATGTCAATGTCAATGTCAATGTCAATGTCAATGTCAATGTCAATCTGAATGTCAATGTCAATGTCAATGTCAATGTCAATGTCAATGTCAATGTCAATGTCAATGTCAATGTCAATGTCAATGTCAATGTCAATGTCAATGTCAATGTCAATGTCAATGTCAATGTCAATGTCAATGTCAATGTCAATGTCAATGTCAATGTCAATGTCAATGTCAATGTCAATGTCAATGTCAATGTCAATGTCAATGTCAATGTCAATGTCAATGTCAATGTCAATGTCAATGTCAATGTCAATGTCAATGTCAATGTCAATGTCAATGTCAATGTCAATGTCAATGTCAATGTCAATGTCAATGTCAATGTCAATGTCAATGTCAATGTCAATGTCAATGTCAATGTCAATGTCAATGTCAATGCGAATGTCAATGCGAATGTCAATGCGAATGTCAATGCGAATGTCAATGTCAATGTGAATGTCAATGTCAATGTCAATGTCAATGTCAATGTCAATGTCAATGTCAATGTCAATGTCAATGTCAATGTCAATGTCAATGTCAATGTCAATGTCAATGTCAATGTCAATGTCAATGTCAATGTCAATGTCAATGTCAATGTCAATGTCAATGTCAATGTCAATGTCAATGTCAATGTCAATGTCAATGTCAATGTCAATGTCAATGTCAATGTCAATGTCAATGTCAATGTCAATGTCAATGTCAATGTCAATGTCAATGTCAATGTCAATGTCAATGCGACTGTCAATGTAAATAGCAATGTCAATGTCAATGTCAATGTCAATGTCAATGTCAATGTCAATGTCAATGTCAATGTCAATGTCAATGTCAATGTCAATGTCAATGTCAATGTCAATGTCAATGTCAATGTCAATGTCAATGTCAATGTCAATGTCAATGTCAATGTCAATGTCAATGTCAATGTCAATGTCAATGTCAATGTCAATGTCAATGTCAATGACAATGTCAATGTCAATGTCAATGACAATGTCAATGTCAATGTCAATGTCAATGTCAATGTCAATGTCAATGTCAATGTCAATGTCAATGTCAATGTCAATGTCAATGTCAATGTCAATGTCAATGTCAATGTCAATGTCAATGTCAATGTCAATGTCAATGTCAATGTCAATGTCAATGTCAATGTCAATGTCAATGTCAATGTCAATGTCAATGTCAATGTCAATGTCAATGTCAATGTCAATGTCAATGTCAATGTCAATGTCAATGTCAATGTCAATGTCAATGTCAATGTCAATGTCAATGTCAATGTCAATGTCAATGTCAATGTCAATGTCAATGTCAATGCGACTGTCAATGTCAATGTCAATCTGAATGTCAATGTCAATGTCAATCTCAATGTCAATGTCGATGTCGATGTGAATGTCAATGTCAATGTCAATGTCAATGTCAATGTCAATGTCAATGTCAATGTCAATGTCAATGTCAATGTCAATGTCAATGTCAATGTCAATGTCAATGTCAATGTCAATGTCAATGTCAATGTCAATGTCAATGTCAATGTCAATGTCAATGTCAATGTCAATGTCAATGTCAATGTCAATGTCAATGTCAATGTCAATGTCAATGTCAATGTCAATGTCAATGTCAATCTGAATGTCAATGTCAATGTCAATCTCAATGTCAACGTGAATGCGAGAGTCAATGTCAATGTCAATGTCAATGTCAATGTCAATGTCAATGTCAATGTCAATGTCAATGTCAATGTCAATGTCAATGTCAATGTCAATGTCAATGTCAATGTCAATGTCAATGTGATTGTCAGTGTCAGTGTCAGTGTCAGTGTCAATGTGAATGTGAATCTGAATGTAAATGTGAATGTGAATGTAAATGTGAATGCGATGGTGAATTCTCCCTCTTTGCGTCTCTCCCTCTCTCTTTCGCCCCCTCTCCCCCCCCCCCCACTCGCTCTCTCCCTCTCCCTCTCCCTCTCTTTCTCTCCCTCTGTCTCTCTGGGAGGTTTTAGAGCAAACCGCATTCGAAAAAGTCTATTCGTTTAAAAGTTATATGCAGAAATGTGCGCAATAGAGAGCGAAAAAGTTGACATGTGTTCACTAATGACGTCACAACTTTTGAACCAATGTACTTTTTTGAATTATGTTTTTTCCTAAACCTTCTCGAAGAAACGCCGCGTCTAACAGTCCAAACCCCAGCTTTCTACGTTGAGCCGTTCTCAAGTGATGCCGTTACAAACATACATACATACATACATACATACATACAGACAGACACGATTTTATTATATACTAGCTGCTCGCGGCGTGCCTCCAGCACGCCCTCGTAGCTAGGCCCTCCGGGCGGGTTGCCAATGTCAATGTCAATGTCGATGTCAATGTCAATGTCAATGTCAATGTCAATGTCAATGTCAATGTCAATGTCAATGTCAATGTCAATGTCAATGTCAATGTCAATGTCAATGTCAATGTCAATGTCAATGTCAATGTCAATGTCAATGTCAATGTCAATGTCAATGTCAATGTCAATGTCAATGTCAATGTCAATGTCAATGTCAATGTCAATGTCAATGTCAATGTCAATGTCAATGTCAATGTCAATGTCAATGTCAATGTCAATGTCAATGTCAATGTCAATGTCAATGTCAATGTCAATGTCAATGTCAATGTCAATGTCAATGTCAATGTCAATGTCAATGTCAATGTCAATGTCAATGTCAATGTCAATGTCAATGTCAATGTCAATGTCAATGTCAATGTCAATGTCAATGTCAATGTCAATGTCAATGTCAATGTCAATGTCAATGTCAATCTGAATGTCAATGTCAATGTCAATGTCAATGTCAATCTGAATGTCAATGTCAATGTCAATGTCAATGTCAATCTGAATGTCAATGTCAAAGTCAATGTCAATGTCAATCTGAATGTCAATCTGAATGTCAATGTCAATGTCAATGTCAATGTCAATCTGAATGTCAATGTCAATGTCAATGTCAATGTCAATGTCAATGTCAATGTCAATGTCAATGTCAATGTCAATGTCAATCTCAATGTCAATGTCAATGTCTATGTCAATCTGAATGTCAATGTCAATGTCAATGTCAATGTCAATGTCAATGTCAATGTCAATGTCAATGTCAATGTCAATGTCAATGTCAATGTCAATGTCAATGTCAATGTCAATGTCAATGTCAATGTCAATGTCAATGTCAATGTCAATGTCAATGTCAATGTCAATGTCAATGTCAATGTCAATGTCAATGTCAATGTCAATGTCAATGTCAATGTCAATGTCAATGTCAATGTCAATGTCAATGTCAATGTCAATGTCAATGTCAATGTCAATGTCAATGTCAATGTCAATCTGAATGTCAATGTCAATGTCAATCTCAATGTCAACGTGAATGCGAGAGTCAATGTCAATGTCAATGTCAATGTCAATGTCAATGTCAATGTCAATGTCAATGTCAATGTCAATGTCAATGTCAATGTCAATGTCAATGTCAATGTCAATGTCAATGTCAATGTGATTGTCAGTGTCAGTGTCAGTGTCAGTGTCAATGTGAATGTGAATCTGAATGTAAATGTGAATGTGAATGTAAATGTGAATGCGATGGTGAATTCTCCCTCTTTGCGTCTCTCCCTCTCTCTTTCGCCCCCTCTCCCCCCCCACTCGCTCTCTCCCTCTCCCTCTCCCTCTCTTTCTCTCCCTCTGTCTCTCTGGGAGGTTTTAGAGCAAACCGCATTCGAAAAAGTCTATTCGTTTAAAAGTTATATGCAGAAATGTGCGCAATAGAGAGCGAAAAAGTTGACATGTGTTCACTAATGACGTCACAACTTTTGAACCAATGTACTTTTTTGAATTATGTTTTTTCCTAAACCTTCTCGAAGAAACGCCGCGTCTAACAGTCCAAACCCCAGCTTTCTACGTTGAGCCGTTCTCAAGTGATGCCGTTACAAACATACATACATACATACATACATACATACAGACAGACACGATTTTATTATATATAGAGACTAGCTTTCCCCCCGCCACGCTTTGCTGTGGCACATTATTTTTTAAAAGTATGTAGGTATTATATGTAAGTTGAAACGTTAGACGCGGCGTTTCTTCGGGAAGGTTCTAGAGAAAACCGCAATGTGAATGTCAATGTGAATGTCAACGTGAATGTGAGTGTGAATGTGAATGTGAATGTGAATGTGAATGTGAATGTGAATGTGAATGGGAATGTGAATGTGAATGCGAATGCGAATGCGAATGTGAAAGCGATTGTCAATGTCAATGTGAATGTCGATGTGAATTTCGATGTGAATGTCAATGTAAATGTCAATGTGAATGTCAATGTGAATGTCAATGTGAATGTCCATGTGAATGTCAATGTGAATGTCCATGTGAATGTCAATGTGAATGTCAATGTGAATGCCAATGTGAATGCCAATGTGAATGTCAATGTGAATGTCAATGTGAATGTCAATGTGAATGTCAATGTGAATGTCAATGTGAATGTCGATGTGAATTTCGATGTGAATGTCAATGTGAATGTCAATGTGAATGTCAATGTGAATGTCAATGTGAATGTCAATGTGAATGTCAATGTGAATGTCCATGTGAATGTCAATGTGAATGTCAATGTGAATGCCAATGTGAATGTCAATGTGAATGTCAATGTGAATGTCAATGTGAATGTCAATGTGAATGTGAATGTCAATGTGAATGTGAATGTCAATGTGAATGTCATTGTCAATGTCAATGTCAATACGAATGTGAATGTCAATGTCAATGTCAATATCAATGTCAATGTCAATGTCAATGTCAATGTCAATGCGAATGTTAATGTGAATGTGAATGTGAATGTGAATGTGAATGCGAATGCGAATGCGAATGTCAGTGTCAGTGTCAGTGTCAGTGTCAGTGTCAGTGTCAGCGTCAGTGTCAGTGTCAGTGTCAGTGTCCGTGTCAGTGTCAGTGTCAGTGTCAGTGTCAGTGTCCGTGTCAGTGTCAGTGTCAGTGTCAGTGTCAGTGTCAGTGTCAGCAGTGTCAGTGTCAGCAGTGTCAGTGTCAGTGTCAGCAGTGTCAGTGCCAGTGTCAGTGGCAGTGTGAGTGTCAGTGTGAGTGTCAATGTCAATGTCAATGTCAATGTCAATGTCAATGTCAATGTCAAAGTCAATGTCAATGTCAATGTCAATGTCAATGTCAACGTGAATGTCAACGTGAGTGTCAACGTGAATGTCAACGTGAATGTCAATGTGAATGTCAATGTCAATGTCAGTGTCAGTGTCAATGTGATTGTAAATGTGAATGTGAATGTGATTGTGAATGTGAATTTGAATTCTCTTTCCCTCTCTATGCTTCTCTCCCTCACTCTTTCACCCCCCCCTTTACCCCTCGCTCCCCGCACCCCTCTCTCAACCTATCTCTCTCTCTCTCCCTCTCTCACTCTCTCCCTGACTCTGGAAGGTTTTAGAACAAACCGCATTCGAAAAAGTCCATTCGATCTAAAGTTATACGCAGAAACGTGACCTCTCTCCATCTCTCTTTCTCTGACTCTCTCTCTCTCTCCCTCTCTCTCTCTCTCTCTCTGACTCTCTCTCGCTCTCTCTCTGACTCTGGGGGGTTTAGAACAAACCGCAATCAAAAAAGTCCATTCAATCAAAAGTTCTAAGCAGAAACGTGCGCTCTCTCTCCCTCACTCTCTTCCTCTCTCTCTCTCTCTCTCTCTCTCTCTCGGACACTCTCTCTCTGGCTCTCTCTATCTCTGTGTCTGTCTCTGGCAGGTTTTAGAGAAAACTGCATTCGAAAAAGTTCATTCGATCAAAAGTTATAAGCAGAAAAGTGCCAAAATAGGGCGAAGAAGTGGTTATGACGTCACAACTTTTGAACCAATAGACTTTTTTGAATTTTTTTTGTTCTAAAACCTAATCGGGAAAACGCCGAATCCAATGGTCCAAACCCCAGCTTTCTACGTTGAGCCGTTCTCAAGTGATGCCGTTACAAACATACAGACAGACACGATTTTATTATATATAGAGATAGAGACTAGCTTTCCCCCCGCCACGCTTTGCTGTGGCACATTACTTTTTAAAGTATGTAGTTATTACATGTAAGTTGAAACATTAGACGCGGCGTTTCTTCGGGAAGGTTCTAGAGAAAACCGCAATGTGAATGTCAATGTGAATGTGAGTGTGAATGTGAATGCGATTGTCAATGTCGATGTCAATGTCAATGTCAATGTCAATGTCAATGTCAATGTGAATGCCGATGTGAATGTCGATGTGAATGTCGATGTGAATGTCCATGTGAATGTCAATGTGAATGTCAATGTGAATGTCAGTGTCAGTGTCAATGTCAATGTCAATGTCAATGTCAATGTCAATGTCAATGTCAATGTCAATGTCAATGTCAATGTCAATGTCAATGTCAATGTCAATGTCAATGTCAATGTCAATGTCAATGTCAATGTCAATGTCAATGTCAATGTCAATGTCAATGTCAATGTCAATGTCAATGTCAATGTCAATGTCAATGTCAATGTCAATGTCAATGTCAATGTCAATGTCAATGTCAATGTCAATGTCAATGTCAATGTCAATGTCAATGTCAATGTCAATGTCAATGTCAATGTCAATGTCAATGTCAATGTCAATGTCAATGTCAATGTCAATGTCAATGTCAATGTCAATGTCAATGTCAATGTCAATGTCAATGTCAATGTCAATGTCAATGTCAATGTCAATGTCAATGTCAATGTCAATGTCAATGTCAATGTCAATGTCAATGTCAATGTCAATGTCAATGTCAATGTCAATGTCAATGTCAATGTCAATGTCAATGTCAATGTCAATGTCAATGTCAATGTCAATGTCAATGTCAATGTCAATGTCAATGTCAATGTCAATGTCAATGTCAATGTCAATGTCAATGTCAATGTCAATGTCAATGTCAATGTCAATGTCAATGTCAATGTCAATGTCAATCTGAATGTCAATGTCAATCTGAATGTCAATGTCAATGTCAATGTCAATGTCAATGTCAATGTCAATGTCAATGTCAATGTCAATGTCAATGTCAATGTCAATGTCAATGTCAATGTCAATGTCAATGTCAATGTCAATGTCAATGTCAATGTCAATGTCAATGTCAATGTCAATGTCAATGTCAATGTCAATGTCAATGTCAATGTCAATGTCAATGTCAATGTCAATGTCAATGTCAATGTCAATGTCAATGTCAATGTCAATGTCAATGTCAATGTCAATGTCAATGTCAATGTCAATGTCAATGTCAATGTCAATGTCAATGTCAATGTCAATGTCAATGTCAATGTCAATGCGAATGTCAATGCGAATGTCAATGCGAATGTCAATGCGAATGTCAATGCGAATGTCAATGTCAATGTGAATGTCAATGTCAATGTCAATGTCAATGTCAATGTCAATGTCAATGTCAATGTCAATGTCAATGTCAATGTCAATGTCAATGTCAATGTCAATGTCAATGTCAATGTCAATGTCAATGTCAATGTCAATGTCAATGTCAATGTCAATGTCAATGTCAATGTCAATGTCAATGTCAATGTCAATGTCAATGTCAATGTCAATGTCAATGTCAATGTCAATGTCAATGTCAATGTCAATGTCAATGTCAATGTCAATGTCAATGTCAATGTCAATGTCAATGCGACTGTCAATGTAAATAGCAATGTCAATGTCAATGTCAATGTCAATGTCAATGTCAATGTCAATGTCAATGTCAATGTCAATGTCAATGTCAATGTCAATGTCAATGTCAATGTCAATGTCAATGTCAATGTCAATGTCAATGTCAATGTCAATGTCAATGTCAATGTCAATGTCAATGTCAATGTCAATGTCAATGTCAATGTCAATGACAATGTCAATGTCAATGTCAATGACAATGTCAATGTCAATGTCAATGTCAATGTCAATGTCAATGTCAATGTCAATGTCAATGTCAATGTCAATGTCAATGTCAATGTCAATGTCAATGTCAATGTCAATGTCAATGTCAATGTCAATGTCAATGTCAATGTCAATGTCAATGTCAATGTCAATGTCAATGTCAATGTCAATGTCAATGTCAATGTCAATGTCAATGTCAATGTCAATGTCAATGTCAATGTCAATGTCAATGTCAATGTCAATGTCAATGTCAATGTCAATGTCAATGTCAATGTCAATGTCAATGTCAATGTCAATGTCAATGTCAATGTCAATGTCAATGTCAATGTCAATGTCAATGTCAATGCGACTGTCAATGTCAATGTCAATCTGAATGTCAATGTCAATGTCAATCTCAATGTCAATGTCGATGTCGATGTGAATGTCAATGTCAATGTCAATGTCAATGTCAATGTCAATGTCAATGTCAATGTCAATGTCAATGTCAATGTCAATGTCAATGTCAATGTCAATGTCAATGTCAATGTCAATGTCAATGTCAATGTCAATGTCAATGTCAATGTCAATGTCAATGTCAATGTCAATGTCAATGTCAATGTCAATGTCAATGTCAATGTCAATGTCAATGTCAATCTGAATGTCAATGTCAATGTCAATCTCAATGTCAACGTGAATGCGAGAGTCAATGTCAATGTCAATGTCAATGTCAATGTCAATGTCAATGTCAATGTCAATGTCAATGTCAATGTCAATGTCAATGTCAATGTCAATGTCAATGTCAATGTCAATGTCAATGTGATTGTCAGTGTCAGTGTCAGTGTCAGTGTCAATGTGAATGTGAATCTGAATGTAAATGTGAATGTGAATGTAAATGTGAATGCGATGGTGAATTCTCCCTCTTTGCGTCTCTCCCTCTCTCTTTCGCCCCCTCTCCCCCCCCCCCACTCGCTCTCTCCCTCTCCCTCTCCCTCTCTTTCTCTCCCTCTGTCTCTCTGGGAGGTTTTAGAGCAAACCGCATTCGAAAAAGTCTATTCGTTTAAAAGTTATATGCAGAAATGTGCGCAATAGAGAGCGAAAAAGTTGACATGTGTTCACTAATGACGTCACAACTTTTGAACCAATGTACTTTTTTGAATTATGTTTTTTCCTAAACCTTCTCGAAGAAACGCCGCGTCTAACAGTCCAAACCCCAGCTTTCTACGTTGAGCCGTTCTCAAGTGATGCCGTTACAAACATACATACATACATACATACATACATACAGACAGACACGATTTTATTATATACTAGCTGCTCGCGGCGTGCCTCCAGCACGCCCTCGTAGCTAGGCCCTCCGGGCGGGTTGCCAATGTCAATGTCAATGTCGATGTGCATGTCGATGTGAATGTCAATGTCAATGTCAATGATAATGTCAATGTGAAAGCGATTGTCAATGTCAATGTCAATGTCAATGTCAATGTCAATGTCAATGTCAATGTCAATGTCAATGTCAATGTCAATGTGCATGTCAATGTGAATGTGAATGTCAGTGTCAATGTCAATGTCAATGTCAATGTCAATGTCAATGTCAATGTCAATGTCAATGTCAATGTCAATGTCAATGTCAATGTCAATGTCAATGTCAATGTCAATGTCAATGTCAATGTCAATGTCAATGTCAATGTCAATGTCAATGTCAATGTCAATGTCAATGTCAATGTCAATGTCAATGTCAATGTCAATGTCAATGTCAATGTCAATGTCAATGTCAATGTCAATGTCAATGTCAATGTCAATGTCAATGTCAATGTCAATGTCAATGTCAATGTCAATGTCAATGTCAATGTCAATGTCAATGTCAATGTCAATGTCAATGTCAATGTCAATGCGATTGTCAATGTCAATGTGAATGTCAATGTGAATGTCAATGTGAATGTCAATGTGAATGTCAATGTGAATGCCAATGTGAATGTCAATGTGAATGTCAATGTGAATGTCAATGTGAATGTCAATGTGAATGTCAATGTGAATGTCAATGTGAATGTCAATGTGAATGTCAATGTGAATGTCAATGTGAATGTCAATGTGAATGTCAATGTGAATGTCAATGTGAATGTCAATGTGAATGTCAATGTGAATGTCAATGTGAATGTGAATGTGAATGTGAATGTGAATGTGAATGTGAATGTGAATGTGAATGTCGATGTCGATGTCGATGTCGATGTCGATGTCGATGTCGACGTCGATGTCGATGTCGATGTCAATGTCAATGTGAAAGCGATTGTCAATGTCAATGTCAATGTCAATGTCAATGTCAATGTCAATGTCAATGTCAGTGTCAGTGTCAGTGTCAATGTGAATCTGAATGTAAATGTGAATGTGGATGTCAATGTCAATGTCACTGTCAATGTCAATGTCAATGTCAATGTCAATGTAAATGTGAATGTGAATGTCAATGTCAATAGCAATGTCAATGTCAATGTCAATGCGACTGTCAATGTAAATAGCAATGTCAATGTCAATGTCAATGTCAATGTCAATGTCAATGTCAATGTCAATGTCAATGTCAATGTCAATGTCAATGTCAATGTCAATGTCAATGTCAATGTCAATGTCAATGTCAATGTCAATGTCAATGTCAATGTCAATGTCAATGTCAATGTCAATGTCAATGTCAATGTCAATGTCAATGTCAATGTCAATGTCAATGTCAATGTCAATGTCAATGTCAATGTCAATGTCAATGTCAATGTCAATGTCAATGTCAATGTCAATGTCAATGTCAATGTCAATGTCAATGTCAATGTCAATGTGATTGTCAGTGTCAGTGTCAATGTAAATGTGAATCTGAATGTAAATGTGAATGTGAATGTAAATGTGAATGCGATGGTGAATTGTCCCTCTTTGCGTCTCTCCCTCTCTCATTCGCCCCCTCTCCCCCCACTCTCTCTCTCCCTCTCCCTCTCTCTCTCTCTTTCTCTCCCTCTGTCTCTCTGGGAGGTTTTAGAGCAAACCGCATTCGAAAAAGTCTATTCGTTTAAAAGTTATATGCAGAAACGTGCGCAATAGAGAGCGAAAAAGTTGACATGTGTTCACTAATGACGTCACAACTTTTGAACCAATGTACTTTTTTGAATTATGTTTTTTCCTAAACCTTCTCGAAGAAACGCCGCGTCTAACAGCCCAAACCCCAGCTTTCTACGTTGAGCCGTTCTCAAGTGATGCCGTTACAAACATACATACATACATACATACAGACAGACACGATTTTATTATATATAGAGACTAGCTGCTCGCGGCGTGCCTCCGGCACGCCCTCGTAGCTAGGCCCTCCGGGCAGGTTGCCAATGTCAATGTCAATGTCAATGTCAATGTCAATGTCAATGTCAATGTCAATGTCAATGTCAATGTCAATGTCAATGTCAATGTCAATGTCAATGTCAATGTCAATGTCAATGTCAATGTCAATGTCAATGTCAATGTCAATGTCAATGTCAATGTCAATGTCAATGTCAATGGCAATGTCAGTGTCAATGTGAATGTCAGTGTCAGTGTCAGTGTCAGTGTCAATGTGAATGTCAGTGTCAATTTGAATGTCAGTGTCAATGTCGATGTCGATGTCGATGTCGATGTCGATGTCGATGTCGATGTCGATGTCGATGTCGATGTCGATGTCGATGTCGATGTCGATGTCGATGTCGATGTCGATGTCGATGTCGATGTCGATGTCGATGTCGATGTCCATGTCAATGTCAATGTCAATGTCAATGTCAATGTCAATGTCAATGTCAATGTCAATGTCAATGTCAATGTCAATGTCAATGTCAATGTCAATGTCAATGTCAATGTCAATGTCAATGTCAATGTCAATGTCAATGTCAATGTCAATGCCAATGCCAATGCCAATGCCAATGCCAATGCCAATGTCAATGTCAATGTCAATGTCAATGTCAATGTCAATGTCAATGTCAATGTCAATGTCAATGTCAATGTCAATGTCAATGTCAATGTCAATGTCAATGTCAATGTCAATGTCAATGTCAATGTCAATGTCAATGTCAATGTCAATGCCAATGCCAATGTCAATGTCAATGTCAATGTCAATGTCAATGTCAATGTCAATGTCAATGTCAATGTCAATGTCAATGTCAATGTCAATGTCAATGTCAATGTCAATGTCAATGTCAATGTCAATGTCAATGTCAATGTCAATGTCAATGTCAATGTCAATGTCCATGTCCATGTCCATGTCCATGTCAATGTCAATGTCAATGTCTATGTCAATGTCAATGTCAATGTCAATGTCAATGTCAACGTGAATGTCAATGTCAATGTCAATGTCAATGTCAATGTCAATGTCAATGTCAATGTCAATGTCAATGTCAATGCGAAATGTCAATGTCAATGCGAAATGTCAATGTCAATGTCAATGTCAATGTCAATGTCAATGTCAATGTCAATGTCAATGTCAATGTCAATGTCGATGTCGATGTCGATGTGAATGTCAATGTCAATGTCAATGTCAATGTCAATGTCAATGTCAATGTCAATGTCAATGTCAATGTCAATGTCAATGTCAATGTCAATGTCAATGTCAATGTCAATGTCAATGTCAATGTCAATGTCAATGTCAATCTGAATGTCAATGTCAATGTCAATCTCAATGTCAACGTGAATGCGAGAGTCAATGTCAATGTCAATGTCAATGTCAATGTCAATGTCAATGTCAATGTCAATGTCAATGTCAATGTCAATGTCAATGTCAATGTCAATGTCAATGTCAATGTCAGTGTGATTGTCAGTGTCAGTGTCAGTGTCAGTGTCAATGTGAATGTGAATCTGAATGTAAATGTGAATGTGAATGTAAATGTGAATGCGAGAGTCAATGTCAATGTCAATGTCAATGTCAATGTCAATGTCAATGTCAATGTGATTGTCAGTGTCAGTGTCAGTGTCAGTGTCAATGTGAATGTGAATCTGAATGTAAATGTGAATGTGAATGTAAATGTGAATGCGAGAGTCAATGTCAATGTCAATGTCAATGTCAATGTCAATGTC
>OZ020500.1:22958142-23205642 GCA_963971365.1 Lasioglossum villosulum
TATGTTGGCAGAGTTGTGCTAATTTAAATACTAACCTTCCTAAATGCTAAATTGAATGACTAACCTTCTAGAATGCAGCAATTTTAGTGACAAGATGTTTGAACAATGAGTGTGCATTAAAACTAATTTCAAACTTATGAATATCACTGCATAAGTGACTATTGCTATATGAAGTACGTTCATGGTTTAGGTCTTTCCTATAAAAAAATGTTACATTTTTCTGTATTAATTTTGTCCTATGACTTTCTACAATTTATATTTCTTTTCTGAAACGAACGTAACAAACAAGTTTATTTTTGATCACACAATATGAATTTATGAATAATACCATGTTCATCACTGATATAAATTTTTTCTTTTCCCACCACGTATTCTTCTTAATTACAATTTCTAATCACACTGTACTTTGTCATTGTATTTCAATTGTAAGAACAAATTACATAATTAATTTAATTGAATGACGCGACTGCATTTCGAATTACGAAATAATTGAACACTATCAATTAAAGTACTTTGTGATTATAATTCATGAAGTAATTCAATTATAACTCAACACAATTCTGCACATGATGTGGACTCGGACAGTCTGTCAGTCCGAGAACTGAATGCATTCGTTCACTGTAAGAATACCATCCACCAAGAAGAAACAAAAGCAAAGGTGCAAAGGAAAGGAGGACCCATAATCCTACCTCAGAGGGTTGTTAAAAAAGAATTGCTTCAAATCTTTCTGATTACATAGTAGATACAAAATCTGCACTCGCAGTGCCGTCTTGAGAATTTACGTTAACCCGTGGCCACAAAAACATTTTCATAAGACTTGTCGCGATGTTTAACATTAATTTATTTGAATAACTTTTGCAAAACAATATGTTCTGCTTCACTATATCACTTGACATAAAACAAGGTTGTTTAAGATTACTTGATAAAAGTAAAATTAATGGGAAACAATATAAACGATGTTACATTGAATGATTGAATTGTTTTTTTTAATTTATCAGTGATATATTTTCTGGAAAATGATAAACATAACATTTTAAAGATTAAATTTAATTAAATTAATATGTTGCATAACCACTATCTTATTTGAATAATTCATTTTTTTCCACATTGCAAAATTCTAGCGAGTATAACACAAATTAAATGATTAATACAATTGTTTTAGATTTAAGCTTACAATTATATCATTTTTGCAATAATGTCTTTGTTAATACTTTGTCTTCCTTCATCAATAGTATCAATTATAGTAATATAAATAAATACATAAATATTTATAACTTTTTTTAGGTATTATAAATTCGATTAACTCTTTAATGTATTTTAAATTAATAATAGAGATGTCCATAAGAGGGATGTCCATAAAGTGCTAATACCCTTGTTTCATTTTAAAACGTAAAATAACCTTGAAGTGTGAAAGTTAGTAGTAGAGAAATGCGAAACTTTCGTATCTGTTAGTACATATAGAAGTAATTATGATACAATGTTGCACAGCTTATCTTGGATATGTATCCATAAAAATCTGCCAATCCAGGCGTGTCATGTTTTTGTACCGCACTAACCCTGCTCAACTGGTTACTAACTACAATTACGTTTATCTTAAAAAAAACGGTATGGTGAAGCTATAATTTTCTCGTCAAAAATGGCAGACGGTTAACATTACAGAAACTATGTTTCCACCGTATCGTGTCTATGGTTTATGTTGAAATATAATGACAAACTAACATACCGATCTCCAATTTTATATTAATAATTTCTAATAAAATTTTTATTGCTTATAGTTTGTTCTAAACTTTCGCTTCCGCAGTAATAAGTACATTTTCCGTACATGAATATTTAACACATTACATATACATTTCTGAATTCCTCATATTTTTGTCTTAAAATAATTGAATAAAATTAGTCTAGTTATGAATAAACACCTCAAATGTTCTATTTTAAAATATGAAGAAAGATATTGTCATAGGAAAGCTATAAATTACATCCAAATATTGTGCAATGCGTTTTAATTTTAAATAACTATATGCACGAAACTAATTTCACTAATTCTTTCCTTACAGCTAGTGAACGTTTTTCAGAAAGTAAACAAATGTCTACAGGGTGTTCGACTACAGGTGGGAGAAAATTTAAGGGTTGGTTCTTAACGATGATATAAGACGAAAATGAAGAATAAAAAAATTGCGATTTCGGCTTCGTTATTCAGCTATTAACAATTAAAAATCAACAACACGTCTAACAAAAGTGTACTTTGTGTACGTCAAAGAGTTCAATGTTGTCCAACGATTTGTTAAACATTTTCACCTCGCTGGGGCCCCAAATGAGAACCAAGTTATGCATGCATCAGTCACTCGATACGTGACTGTCGCGTTGTTAATAGCTAAATAACGAAGCCGAAATTACAATTTTTTTTATTCTTCATTTTCGTCTTATGCCATCGTTAAGAACCAAACCTTAAATTTTCTCCCACCTGTATTCGAACACCCTGTATATAGTTCCTACACTTAGCAATGAGTGTAGACAATTTCTATTTTGTACCAGACTCCGGAGTCTAGTTATAAATAAATACCTCAAATATCCTATTTTAAAATATGACGAAAGATATTGTCATAGGATAGCTATAAATTACATCCAAATATTGTGCAATGCATTATAATTTTAAACAACTATATGCTCGAAAGTAATTTGACTAATTCTTTCCTTCCAGCTAGTGAACATTTTTCAGAAAGTAAACAAATGTCTATATAGCTTTTACAGTTAGCAATGAGTTCAGACAATTTTTATTTTATATCAAACTCCGGAATCCAGTTATAAATAATTACTCAAATGTCCTATTTTAAAATATGAAGAAAGATATTGTTATAGGAAAGCTATAAATTACATCCAAATATTGTGCAATGCATTATAATTTTAAACAACTATATGCTCGAAAGTAATTTGACTAATTCTTTCCTTCCAGCTAGTGAACATTTTTCAGAAAGTAAACAAATTTCTATATAGCTCCTGCAGTTAGCAATGAGTTCAGACAATTTTTATTTTGTACCAGACATCGGAGTCTAGTTATAAATAAATATCTCAAATGTCCTATTTTAAAATATGAAGAAAGATATTGTTATAGGAAAGCTATAAATTACATCCAAATATTGTGCAATGCATTATAATTTTAAACAACTATATGCTCGAAAGTAATTTGACTAATTCTTTCCTTCCAGCTAGTGAACATTTTTCAGAAAGTAAACAAATTTCTATATAGCTCCTGCAGTTAGCAATGAGTTCAGACAATTTTTATTTTGTACCAGACATCGGAGTCTAGTTATAAATAAATATCTCAAATGTCCTATTTTAAAATATGAAGAAAGATATTGTCATAGAAAAGCTATAAATTACATCCAAATATTGTGCAATGCATTATAATTTTAATAACTATATGCACGAAACTAATTTGACTAATTCTTCCCTTCCAGCTAGTGAACATTTTCTAGAAAGTAAACAAATGTCTATATAGCTTTTACAGTTAGCAATGGGTGCAGACAATTGTATTTTGTACCAGACTCCGGAGACTTGTTATAAATAAATACCTCAAATGCCCTATTTTAAAATATGAAGATAGATATTGTCATAGGATAGCTATAAATTGTGTCCAAATATTATGAGTACAAATTTGTTCAGGGCGAAATATTTTAATTTCATTGGGGAAAAATGCCGCAGTAAAACGTACACCCGCAGTAATAGGTACATTTAAGCTAGATCTAATATTTTGTGATCGAGTTACTACGCACGTTACCTGTGTTGTCTTACGCGCGAACAACCATAGCCAACGATGTTTGAATAATTCATTATTCCTGGAAGTATCATGCTACATTTTGTTCAGAG
Organism: Lasioglossum villosulum; assembly: GCA_963971365.1. Lineage (NCBI taxonomy): Eukaryota > Metazoa > Arthropoda > Insecta > Hymenoptera > Halictidae > Lasioglossum > Lasioglossum villosulum. Next base: position 22,962,007 of record OZ020500.1, read on the forward strand.
TTCCGTGGACTGTTTACTCGATACGTTACTGAAATATGTGCCCCAGGAACACGAGATTGTCGGCGGTCATCCTAGCTCTCGGAATAGCGGTGCTCCTTTGGTTTGTTTTAAATTAACACCTATCGCAGCGCTTGCGGCACGCTTTAGCACCTTTTTAAAAGGTGGCTACTCACCGAGCTCCGGTTCTTTCACCGGCAAGCCTGTAATTACGGGTTTCGAAGACGAACTACGTCGACATCGACGAGATACTCGTTACACGTTCCACGCGCGGCTACTTTCGGCTTCGTAGTCCGTGTTTATACTTCGTTTTGCAACTCCAGGTTTTTTGCATTCCGATGTTTCTATTCCAAACTCCAACACACGTTCCCCAGTTTCGCGATTCAGCGTAACATTGGAATGGTTCGGAAATTTACAGGGTGCAGCATGTGGATTAGATCGTGTACAATGCAGGAAAAAACAGAACACTTCACATATTTATTATTTACAGGGTGTCCCATTAGAAGTTAAATAGTTAAACATCAGGGAGCAGACTCTCCGATGTAGACATTTTTTTTCTTTGGGGACACGTTGAAGGTCAACTTTATTTTCTTAAATGGAATTGTGTATTTTTTAATACACTACTCGATGCTACTTGTTATTCCCAACGTAGTGGATTACTTATGGCGAAAAATGATTAGTTTAGAAGATATTTTTATTTTAATATCGAGTATTGGATTTAGTACTTAACAGATCTTAGCACTTCTTGAGCAAATATTCTAATGCATAAAGGATGAAGTATTTATTATAAATAGTATTTGATCAATTTTATTACCTACAACATTATAATGTACAATATAAAATTATTAGGGGTGTGCGAGAACCCGATGCTCGGGACGAATCGGAAAGAGGCTAGGGAAGAGTGATAGTGTATCGCGTAGGAGAATTGTAGTACCGAGGTTGGTACCACGTGCCATATAGGGAATTTTAGCGTAAGAGGTTATGCGCGCGCAGAACAGTAACGCGGTAGCATCGCATTTTGCGTATAATAAGTAGGTTTTTATACCATTTTTCCTACATTAAACTACATAATATGGAACAAAATCGCAACCGTAGCAATAGTCAACCGAAATATGTATAAGTCTACTAGTAATATATTATACCACTATAATATAAAGAAGGCATGTGAATACTTTAGCAAGTAGGTAAATCAATAGATAGGGACTACGAAAGACTGCAGGCGTAAAATTATAAAATGTACCATAAACCCATTGTTATATATATTTTATAAACCATTAATGTTATGTAAATAAAGAGTTTTTGAATTGAAAAATTGTATTTTGCGTGTAGCTGTACCGATACTTTTTGTAAGGGGCATTCCCATTCAGTCGACGGTTTCCCAAATATTTCGAGAATATGACGTATGACACTTTTGAAAAGAATTCGTGATGGACAACATTCTTTCAACGAAAAGAATTTTTTTAAATTATTAAATTTTCATATTACAGTGGGTAAAAAAGTATTGGCACACTCCTAAAAAGGCGCTAACTTTTTAAATATCGTATTATACGATTTGAATTTTTTTGAGAAGCTAGAGCAATTAGTTTGTCACAGGATGCGAAAAAAAATTTTGGCAAAAATTGCAATTCATCGGAATTGTAGCAAAAATACTAAAAGTTACATTTTACAACTTTTTTATGTGGGCCAATACTGAAAATTTTAAAAATGCGTTTTGTAGATCTGTGTCAGTTATATGCACTAGTAAAGTTTCATCGAAATCGTTTGATGCGAAAAAAACGACAGGCATTGAAAGATGTAAGAATCTGCAGTTGTAGGTCGAAAAACGTGAAAATCTGAAATTTTTAACATATTCAAACGTTTATAGCTCATTACAACGTCGACCGATTTTGATGAAATTTTCAGGATATGTTTAATTGACACAGGTATACAAAACGCATTTTTAAAATTTTCAATATTGGCCCACATAAAAAAGTTGTAAAATGCAACTTTTAGTATTTTTGCTACAATTTCGATGAGTTGCAATTTTTGAAAAAATGTTTTTTCGCATCCTGTGGCAAACTAATTGCTCTAGCTTCCCTCAAAAAAATGAAGTGTGTCAATACTTTTTTTACCCACTGTATATCAATTACATAATATATTTATAAATATAGAAAGAATAAATTATTTCGAGAATACCGATTATTTTGAGAATCCCGACTCTTTTGAAAATCCTCCTTTTTCAGTAATCCCGATAAAATCGAGAATTTCGAATTCCGACTCGATATTTCGGGTTCTCACACACCCCTGAAATTATGCATAAAATACCTACAAGACATTACTATAAAAAAAACAGTTTTTTTATAACAATTATATTCTTTTTATTATCACAGAAGGAGCACTTAAATGTTGGACCCGCTCTTCACGACGATGTTCGTCAACAGAGTCACTCTTGTCGATGCATCGAGATTTTTCGGTATCGATACCGTCGACCAATATTTATAACAATACTTACAAACACTTATTTTGACATGTACCGCTCAATGTACTAAAAATTATACATGATGTAACGAAGATGTATTAATTAATGCACGTGTGTTTTTGATACACGTTTACGAACATGATCTCTTACAAATGTCGCTGGTACTTACATAATAAATTCTTTCTCCTTAAGTAATCCCACGTGGCTCAGTCGATAGAAATATGTCTCCATAATATAAACAGCACTTTCGCATACCTATGTAACACCGGAAATATTTATGTGATCGCATTCTTGGAATTCCCACTTTATACGGGGTGTTCCAGAAAATTCTGCTTGGTTTTATAAACTATTTTTACTAAAATTACATTTATATTATGTTTATAATTCCATTGTTGTGAAATTTTGACAGCCGCTGATTACGAATTCAAATGAATCTTTATTACCGAAAGTTAAAATTAATTATTAACGGCAAAAATTATTTATTAACTTATATCGTTGTTTCCACATGCCACCACCAGTACCAAAGGTTTTAATTCATGGACAATCAGTAATTAAAACCTGCATTTTACTAATTTGTGCCTCTTCAGAAAAAGTGTTCGGAGCATCACATAAATTATTTAAAAAATATAGAACAGAATATAGTCGAAAGAGCTTACAGATAAAAGAAATGAGAACATATTTCATAGGATAATGGCACATTCGGAATGTTTCTCACAGTGATATTCATTTGAAGTTATTATATACAGGGTGAGTCCACAGAAACAGAACACCTGAATAACGCGGCTGCTATTGGTGTTAGGAAGAGATGCATCAGATGGAACTTGCATGGTTTCGAGGGGGCATTAATCTGATGTTAGTAGCTTTTTTGTAGGTGGACGCGTAAAGGACATATGAAGGTCAACTTCATTTTTTTAAACGGAATGAGGTATTTTTTAATACATCAATCGATGCAGCTGGACATTCGTTACAAAAAAAGTACTAACCTATGTATGTCGAAAAGTTAGTAGTTCAGGAGATATTTCAATTTAAATAACTCAAAAATACCATTACTGTTGTACTAAGACGTTACACTAGTAACTAGTAAGTAAATGCTAACGTCTTAGTACGACAGTAATGGTATTTTTGAGTTATTTAAATTGAAATATCTCCTGAATTACTAACTTTTTGACATGCATAGCTTAGTACTTTTTTTATAACAAATGTCCAGCTGAATCGATTGATGTATTAAAAAATACCTCATTCCATTTAAAAAAATGAAGTTGACCTTCATATGTCCTTTACGCGTCCACCTACAAGAAAGCTACTAACATTAGACTAATGCCCCTTGGAAACCATGCAAGTTCCATCTGATGCAGTGGCGCACCCAAGATTTATTCTTGGGGGGGGGGGGCGAGTTGAACAAAATTACCTTTTTTTGCAGAAATATCCACACATATTTGACATTGAATCCTTGATTCTGACAATAGGCAGCATTCAATTCATTGTCTAGTATCGGCAGTTTTTGCAAATATATCGGAATCTAAGTGAGTGTATGCCTTATATGTATAGGGCAAAGTTGTTCAAAATATTTAGTTTTACATACAACATATCCAAAAATCATCGAAATCGAGAGGAAGCAGCTATTTTACAGTTTAGCTAATTTTTCAGGGTTTTGTTTCCTTTTCCTTGGGGGGGGGGCTTGGCCCCCTGGCTCCCCCACTGGGTGCGTCACTGATCTGATGCATCTCTTCCTGACACCAATAGCAGCCGCGTTATTCAGGTGTTCTGTTTCTGGGGACTCACCCTGTATATACATATACATACATACATATATATATATATATATATATATATATATATATATATATATATATTACATATCAAAACGTAGAACATACTTTGTCCGAAATATTGTGCATCTATAGAACCGAATTTATGCATCCAAAATGCGAATTGGAAAATTTTGTAAGCACAACGCTTGCTTATTTTCTTCTTTTTTGCTTACCAAATTCTCTAGTTCGCATCTCAAATGCACAAACCTCGTTTCCATCGATACACAACACACCTCATACGAGGCAGGGGTTGTCGACTCCCCTATAAAAAAGTGGACACTAATTTAGCGTCCACCGCTATTTAAATACGATGATCGAACGGGAGCCGGTATCTGTATACAGGGTGGACGATTTATCTGAAGACATTGAAATATCTCGAGAACTATGCATCGAATCAAAACAAGTTGGTAATGAAACCCCCTGGGGTTGGCGGTGTGGGTGGATAAAAAACTTAAATGGGAACCCCCATGTTTCATTGTAGTTTTGAATTCTCCAGAAAAAAATACACAAATTTGACCTAGGAGTTTTTGCATTTTGGTTCACAGATGGCGCTGTAATGGACAAAAATCAAAAAGGTAGAAAGAATCGTTGAAAATTGGGGATATCTCAAGAAATATACATCAGATCAGAAAAATAAGTAGCCGTATTGGATATTCTTAAAAATGCTAATCAATAACACTATAATTGACCTTCCTCCTCCACCTCCTGAGGGTGGGAGAGGGAATTATTTCAAAATCTTCAATGGGAAACCCTTTTTTTATAGCAAATCTTGGTTCTTCATTGTTTTGATATTATTGGTGTAATTCTTTCACAGATGTCGCTGCAACCGAAAGCAGTCAGAGAAATTCATTGGTTTGTTTATTAATAAATCAAAAACTACTTTTAGCGTTACCCTGGAACAACGATGTGGACGTAGTATTTTTCTGTTGCCTTTGGGGTGCTTTTTTAAATGTGAGTCTCCTTGCCTCTTACTGTTCAATTAATTAGAGTATGTGTTCGAAATTGTGACCTTCAACTTCAATACACTTATTGATCCTTTCTTCAAATTACTGTACACAGGACAGAAGCATATCGACAGGAATTTCAGCGCAAGTGCTTCTTATGCGTTCTGTCATGTTTACACGAGTTGTTGGCACTTGTTGATAAACCTTATCTTTTAGGTAATCCATAGAAAGCAATCCGGCGATGTCAAATCAGGCGACCTAGCAGGCCAATTAATCCGGCCACCTCTGTCAATCCATCGACCATTATAATCACGGTCTAATACTTCCCGCGCTGCTATTGAGTAATGCGCTGGGCAACAGTCATGCTGAAACCACATACTTTGTCGAACCTCCAAGGCAACATCTTTAAGAGGGTACGGTACCCATGGATTCTAGGATATTTATCAGGGTAACCAACCTCCACGCTGAAAAACAGTTTGGCAACAGTGATGAACATACATTTGTATTAATCTAACGCTAATTAAACTAAGTTTCACTATCATTACAGGTTTTTTCTTTTTCAAATTTTTTTCTTTTTTAAAATTGGCTCTGGACTTGCTCTAGACTGTCGGTATGAACGAATATGAGGAAGATGAATGCAATCACAGGAAACGGCTTTTTGTCCTTATACAAACCTGTTATGAGTTATGTGAGGGCTCATTGCAAAGAGGAATTTTAATCGTGCTTCGCTCTGGTCATGATTTAAGTCAAAGAAACCATTTTGTATTAGAAAAATACATGGGAACCTGAGGGTGGTATTCTCGATTTTTCGTCCACTTTGGACGCTCATATTATGAAGTATAAACATAATCTCGTTATGTCTGTTGTATAGTGTAATCGATCCCTACATTATCGACTAAGATGAGTGTGAGCGGGTGATGAGTGAGGGGCAGTCCTTTCGCATCCATAGGCTAGAGTACATGTGGCTATGTAAGCCCAAGAGAATATTTATAATGTCACTTATGTGTAACCAGTTTATTTAATATATAAAATTTTGTTTATTGTCTCAATATATAATTATACATATATATTGAGTGCTTATTTCTGTGTTCCTAAAAGTAAAGTTTTAACAGGTTATGGGCCCAGAGCACATGCCGGTTAGCACGTGTGAAAAGTGTGGTTATGTTCGATAGGAATCGAATTTGTTGAAAAGAAAAAATATAATTTAAGAGTTACCATAAAAATAAAATAAAGAGAGATTAAAGCAAGATGTTTGGAATAAAGAATAATCTGGAGGATATTGGAAGTATTGGCAAATTGAAAGATGCGGATGGATTCCAGACATGGAAATTTCGACTAAGTCTGGCGTTAAAATCGAGAGGTCTGTATCAACATTTAACTAATGAGCCACCGCAAGATCGAAATGAACAGGAAGAATGGTTGAAAACGGATGCAAAAATTCAAAACTTGATAGTAGCAACTGTAGAAGATCAGCCACTGATACATATAATACAGTGCACTAAGAGTAAAGATATGTGGGATAGACTAAATATGATATACGAGAGGGACACAGAACAAAGAAAATGCTCGCTCATGGAAGAGCTGTTTACTTATAAATTCAAGGGTGATAGTGATATAGCATCACATGTTGCACATCTAAAAAATGTCGTCTTTAAGTTACAGACTTTAGGTTGTCAGATAGAGGAAAAGATGCTGATAATGAAAGTCTTGACTACGTTACCAGAGAAGTATAAATTTTTTGCCAGTGCATGGGAGTCGACACCGAAGGATGAGAAAACACTGGAGAATCTTACGGCTAGACTGCTCATGGAGGAGGTAAAACATAAGGCTGATCAGACAGAAACGGTAGCCTTTAGAGCATTGGAAAGGAAGTGCTTTAAGTGTAACTCCTCAGGACATTTAGCGAATGCGTGTAGAAACAGCTCACAGCAAGAAGACAAAAAAGGTAAAGACGTAAAATGTTTTAACTGTGGCAGAATGGGGCATGTCGCTAGAGATTGTAGGAACAAGAGGGAGGAACAACGAACAGTATATCCTCCATGTAGAATATGTAATAGGAGAAATCACTTAGAAAAAGAATGCTTCCACAAGCACAGAAACCAAAGGGGAGCGAAGCAGGACTCTGAGAAAGTGAGTTTCTTAACAGCGAGGGCTGATACAGGAATGTGGGTTTTGGACTCTGGTACGACGAGTCATATGGTAAACGATGAGAGCTGCCTGGAAGAGCGGGAAGAAATAGAGACTGTAGTGGGTTCTGCGAAGAAAAATGTGTCAATGAAGGCGACAGCGAGAGGTAAAATAGACTTTGGAAGGTGCGAACTACAGAATGTGCTTTTTGTGCCCGAGCTAAGACAAAATCTGCTGTCGGTCGATGCGATAACGCAGAGAGAAGGGGAAGTGGTGTTTAGAAAAAGTAGTGTAACAGTGTACAAAAATGGAAAGGAAATCCTGACAGGACAGAAGGGCGAGAGTGGATTGTATTACGTACAAGGTTAAGTGAAGCGTAGGGAACCAGAAGCTTTGCTAACGAGAGAACAAGGAAAAGTGCAGGAATGGCATAAGAAGTTAGGTCATTTAAGCTATGGAAACATGAAGGAACTACTGGGAAAGGTAACTGGAATACCCTTGTTAAGAGAAGACCTGAATATAAATATTGAAATGTGTAAAATATGTTTAGAAGCGAAACAATCAAGAACACCTTTTGGGGAATCAAGAGTGCGTGCAAGGAAACCTCTTGAATTAATACATACAGATGTGTGTGGACCAGTGGATAAGGTGACTTGGAACGGAAAGAGGTATTTCATGACTGTTATTGATGACTACACGAACTTTGTAATGATATACCTACTAGAGTCGAAGAGCGATGTCTTAGAAAATTTAAAGCAGTATGTCATGGCGGCTGAGGCAAAATGGAATCTCAGATTACATAAATTGAGGTGTGACAACGGAGGAGAATACACAAGCAGAGAAGTGAAGAGTTGGTGTAAATCCAAAGGAATAGTATTGGATTATACAACACCGTACACACCCCAATTGAATGGGAAAGCAGAGCGCTTGAATGGAACCCTGCTGGATAAAGCACGAGCATTACTGTTTGAGAGCAAACTGAAAAAGGAGATGTGGGGAGAAGCAGTACTGGTTGCTGCGTACCTACAAAATAGGAGTCCGAGTAGAGCGGTAGAAAGCACAAGCTACGAACTGTGGAATGGCAGGAAGCCGGATCTGGGAACTCTACAAATTTTTGGAAGTACTGCGTACGCAAAAAGATTGGGACATTTAAAAAAAATTAGAAAAGAGGTGCGACAGGTACAGGTTTGTAGGATATGGACAAAATTCATACAGACTGTGGGATGAGAATAGGAGGAGAATAATTTTGTCAAGAGATGTGATTTTTGGGAGAAATCACACTCCTGAAGAAGAAACAAGGAAACTGAATATCTTTGATGTTATTGCTGAACAAGAAGATGGTGTAGAAGGATACGAGAAATGCCAGAACGAGGTAATAAAAGGAGAAGAAAACCAGGCTGAAGAAGAAGAGGAAGAGTATGAAGAGGAAGCGTATGAAGATGCCGTGGAGGATCTGGAATCAAGGGATGAGCCATCCGAAAGTGAAAACACACTGGAAGAAGGTCAGCTTGAAACTGAGCAAGAGAGCAATTCAGGGAGGCCTAAGAGAAATAGGAGACCCCCAGTGAGATATCGTGATTATGGCTTGTTAACCTATGAAAAAGCTACAAGTAGTCAAGAGAAAGAAAAATGGCTAAGAGCTATTCGAGAAGAAAAGAAGTCACTGCAGGAAAATAGAACTTGGATTCTGGTAGATAAAGAGGAGGCTAAGGGTAAAAGGATTCTAACAAGTAAGTGGGTGTTTTCAGTTAAAGAAGATGGAAGATACAAGGCTCGATTGGTTGTAAGAGGATGTCAACAAGGAAGAGACAGCTTTGACTACGGAAACATATATAGTCCGGTAGTGAACAATAACTCTTTGAGGATTCTAATAGCGATTGCAGCATCAAGGGATTATCATCTGGTAAAATTTGATGTGAAGACTGCATTTTTGCATGGGGATCTCCAAGAAGATGTTTATATGTATTTACCAAAGGGTTATGGAGAGAAGTCAGGAAAAATCTGCAAGTTGGAGAAAACGTTGTATGGTTTAAAACAAGCACCGGTACAGTGGAACAAGAAGTTCACGGAGGTACTTGCAAGGAAAGGCCTAAAGCCTTTGAGCGCAGAGAGATGCTTGTTTAAAAAAGAGAAGAGCTCAATAATACTGGCTCTTTACGTAGACGATGGGATGATAGTGGGAGAAAATTTAGGTGAAATTAGAGCTTTGCTGAAAGAGTTGTCTCATGAATTTGAACTGAAAATAGAAGAAGAACCTACAAGTTTTCTAGGGATGGAGTTGCAGAGGGAGAAGAAAGGCATTAGAATTACACAGAAGGCATATGCAGAAAAGGTACTTGAAACGTATGGGATGAAAGATTCAAAACCTGTAAGTACGCCGATGCAGGCAAATGAACAAGCAGGTACATCGGACAGTAAGGTAAGACCTTTCAATTTTCGGGAGGCAATAGGAAGCCTATTGTATTTGGCCAACAAGACAAGGCCTGATTTGAGCTACGCGGTAAATTACAGCAGTAGACGTACCGAAAAACCATCGAATACGGATATAGTAAATCTTTTTGTGACGCCGATTACGCAGGGGATCCAGAGACAAGGAAAAGTACATCTGGATATATAATAAAATTCTGCGGAGCACCTATAAGCTGGTGTTCCAGAAAATAGCCTGTAGTTGCGCTATCCAGTACTGAGGCTGAGTTTATAGCTTTAGCAGACTGTTGCAAAGAAGTCATATACATAAAAAATGTGATTGAAGAAATGTTAAAGACTGAATTACAAATAGATTTACATGTGGACAATCAAAGTGCAATACAAATTGCTAAAAATGGTATATTTAATAAAAGGTCGAAGCATATAGATGTTAGGTACCATTTTGTAAAAGAAAAAATTGCAGAGAACAAAATAGTGATAAAGTATTGTGAGACTGCGAAACAACCTGCGGATATTTTTACGAAACCATTAGGCAATAGTAAGTTTGTGCAACATAGAAATGTATTAGTATCTTAAGAAAGTATGTGTGCAATTGTAAGAGAGAGAGAGAGTATATAGGATGCTATACAATAGGGATGCGATTAAGGGAGTGTGTTGTATAGTGTAATCGATCCCTACATTATCGACTAAGATGAGTGTGAGCGGGTGATGAGTGAGGGGCAGTCCTTTCGCATCCATAGGCTAGAGCACATGTGGCTATGTAAGCCCAAGAGAATATTTATAATGTCAGTTATGTGTAACCAGTTTATTTAATATATAAAGTTTTGTTTATTGTCTCAATATATAATTATACATATATATTGAGTGCTTATTTCTGTGTTCCTAAAAGTAAAGTTTTAACAATGTCATGACCAGAGCGAAGCGCGATCAACCTTCCTCTTTGCAATGAGCCCTCACTCAGCTCAAAATATGTTTGTATAAGGACAAGAAGTCGTTTCCCGCAAACACTGTTTCTACTTGTTTTTCTAGTAATATTCTAGTAATATCCATGAGTACCGTATTCCCTTAAGGGGGTAGGGTAATCACGTGACTATGGTTTTTTCATTGTGACCAACCTCCGCGCGGAAAACCAATTTGGCAACAGTGATGAACACACATTTGTATCAATCTAACGTTTCAGTTTCGCTATCAATACAGGTTTTTTTCTTTTTAGCAATATCTTTATTACTAGTAATGGATCCGAATGACTTCACGTCCTTTACACTTTTGTTGTTACGAATCTACGCTGATAGTTCACCTGAGTTCGCCTGACTAAGCGCCATCGCGTCTAAGTAGCGGAACTAAAATTGCTTCTACTCACCCTTCATGAACGGAATCTGGGGAACAATTGGATGCGATCACGCGGGAACCTTTCACGTCCTCATACGATTCTATTTTGAGCTGAGTGAGGACTCATTCGAAAGAGGAAGGTTATACGTAGTGCGGTCTTCTCGATTTTTTCGCGAGAAAAATCTTTTTGTGCACGAAAAATACATTAGAATCTCCGGAATTTTTCTTAATTTTTTTCGCCTACTTTGGGCACTTATATTACTTCATATAAACATTATCTAACAAAAACATGAGAAGACCGCACTGCGTGCAACCTTCCTCTTTCGAATAAGCCCTCAAAATATAATCGTATGAGGACGTGAAACGTTCCCGCGTAAATCCCTGTTTTGGCCCAAAATCTAGTTAGATTCTGGTTAGATTCTAGTAATGTCACGTGGGTACCCTACCCTCTTAAGTAGTGGTGGTAGTTCCAGGGAATTTCGATATTTGATTCCATTGAAAGTACCTTACACCCCCAGGGGGTGGCGGTGGGGGATCGACGAACAACTTTCATTACTCACTTGTTTTGATCCGATGCATAGTTCTCTAGATATTTCAATGTCTTCAGATAAATCGTTCACCCTGCATACAATATATAATACATATAATTTAAAATTATTATGAAAGAATAATAGTGTATAATAATAATAACATAACCTTTTTCATATGAATTAACTGAGTTGTGAAATGAGAATTAACTAGAATTGGTTTAAACATTGATGTTTCCATTTGATGTTCAAATAAATGTTCATAGATAGGAAAACGTTTAAATTCGTATATAAATATATAAAGTAACTTTTTTAACCAAATTTGTATTTTTTCTTTAGGAACGGTTAATTAAAATATGAATCTGACATTAAATTTATGATCAGCGATCTCAAAAGCCACAGTACATGGCATTTTTAGAAAGGTTTTCAGTGTTCTTCTAGTATTTTTAATGCTCAGTCAGCTTTAAGACATTTTTTCACACTGTGCATCGGCCCCAATAGCTCACTTATAGGTTAAGAATGGAATTCCTAATCGTGAGTACTATCTGTATCCTTATCTGCGCTGACAAGTTACCGTGATTATTCCACTTTTTACAGTAATTAATGAATCGGACAGTCTCAACTACCTGCAGACACGGAATTTTTCAAATGAAAGGACAGGAACATACGAATGTCCACATAAACGTATGTTTCGAATTTCCTCACCGGTAATTAAGCGCATAACTAATATCAGAATTGTTAAATCGGAATACGTACATACGTTATTTTCAACGTTAAAAATAATATGGTTTGTGTTATGACCTGATACTTTCATTTCTCTGGATGCTATCTGGAGTTAATGAAATCTTGAGAACGGATTTATGTACTCAGTCTTCGTCAGTTTCTAATTACCCTCTCCTATACAGGGTGATCGATTATAGGTGTAAGAAAATTTAAGGGGTGGTTCTCCATGACATTACCAAGACGAAAGTGAACAATACAAAAATTTCGGCTTCATTTTTTATTATTAACAATTAAAAATGCGCCTAACATGATGCAGCCTGATCAACAAAGGCATACATCGCGCCGAGTGGGAAAGTAAGATTAATGATATGTGGCCAAATGAATATGATGAATAAATTGCGGATGTTTATGCGACTTTCAAATTTTCTAGACAATTTTTTAAAAAGTGGGACCAAATAAAATCCTATTTTCATTGGTAATAGCATTTTTAGATTCAAAATAAATATACAGTAAAATATCCATAAATGTCTTAAAAGTGTGGCCTTTAAAAGTCCCGGAGCTATCCCCACTACTGCGGGGATACCCTCTTGAGGGGCCATGAAACTCGAGAGGCCTCGGTCGCCGAGAAGTATGACATCATGCGGCTCGGTTATCTCGGTGAGATCGCCTAATCCAAATTTCCAACTTCCTTATTTTTCATTATTTTTTTATGAGACTGCGATTACCATATTTGTGGCATTTTTCTAAGAACAATGATACCACATATGATATAATTCCGATGATATTTACTTGTGTAATAGACAGTTAAAGTTTCGGGCGCGTAGGATAGCGTATGGGAAAGAAAGAGACGCAGAGAGTCGTAGTCGTCAGCACATTTCAAAGGCTCGCCGTTAACTGTCCTTCCTTGCGCCCGAAACTTTGACTGTCTATTACACACCTAAATATCATCGGAATTATATCATGTTTGGTATAATTTTGCATTAGAAAAATGCCACAAATATGGTAATCGAAGTCTCATACAAAAATGATGAAAAATAAGGAAGTTGGCAATTTGGATTAGCTATGTTTACATTTCTCGGTGACGGACGCCTCTCGAGCTCGGCTGCCCGTTTCTACGTTCGGCAACACTCAAAGAATAGTGCCTGTGGTGCGTAAATGTCCTTAGGCAGATCCGTGCTAGGGACTTATATGGATAATTTACTGTATTATATTTGTAATAAATAAATAAATAAATATATTTTTATAAGCCATAAGGTAAAGGTACTAGTAGTTGACCAGTTAAGAGAAGTTTTCCACGCGAACAATAGTAACCATTTACTCTGTCATTTTTTTAAAAAAGTTTGCTTATACAAATTTAAGAAACATATTTAGAAATTCAGTAATTACTTCAGATGTTGACCACTCATGAAAATGAAAAATCTAGTAATTGACCTCCTATTCGTTAGTAGTTGACCACTTATACTAAAAGGAGGGTTAAAGCAATAATGTTGGGAAACATTTTACTATCATTTAGTTTCAACAATTTCCAGCACAAATTACAATTAAAGAATGAAATAAGAAATAAAACAAATCAATTCCAAAGAAAGTTTAATTGAGGAACAAAGTAGACGTTGCAAGTTAATAGAGAATAGTATTAGAGAAATTTAACCAACAGATGGTATGGCATTCGAGGTTCACTTTCATCAAAAGTGTACAGCTTATAAAAATCTTATTTTTTACGTTTTTCTATAAACTATATAACTACTGGTACTTCTATAACTACTGGTACCTTTACCTTAAATGCGTAAAGGTCCGCAGCCTAATGATGAATAACATAAATAAGTAAGTAAACAAACATATAGGCGAAATATACAGGGTGTAACAAAATTCCTTCAACATTCAGAAATGGGAGGTTCCGAAGATTATTTGAAGCGACATTTTCCTTAGCAAAAATGGCGTTCGCGGAGTTATTAACGAAAAACACGAATCAATCAGAGCGCGTCTACTTTGAGCGCGTGTTTTTGCAAAGGAAAGTATCGCTTCAAATGATCTCAAGAACCTCCCATTTCCAGATGTTGAAGGAATTTTGAGACACCCTGTAGACTGTATAATATTAAACTATATCTTATAGTTTAGTTTACTTTTTACTTCAAATCTGTCAAATGACTTGAATGAATTATTGACTCATGCGTTATAGAACCAAATGTATAATATTATTTAAGTATAACCACGTGTTGCTTTATATCATGTTATTATGTTTCATGGTTAGTTGATCGTTTGAAGAAATCTACGAGGTATTTCCTTTCTAGATATCTCGGGATCAGTTTGAAGTAAGACAAAGTTATCAGATCAGAGTAAGCATACTTTCATGTTTTTTGTAAAAATTGCTTACTTCCTCTTGAAGTCGAGCTATTCTTTAGATTTCAATATTAACTTCCCGATTCATAGGGAAGTTACTGTAATTTGTTAGTTACGTTTTTTAGAAATTCCGTGTCAATGTACTGAAAGTAACTGCCCGCAGTGAAAGTTTATCGCATCTCTTGAATGATTTAGCAAATAAAACTTTCGTCCTAACCCCATTATTTCATAATTTCTTTGATTTATTTAAAGGTACATGGTTTTTTGTTAGTTTCTCCTTCCTTTACGTAGACACGATTTCTAGAGTGCAGGTCTGCGGTGTGTTAGAAAATTAATAAATAGAATACCAAAAATTTGCTTAAACATTAGCGAAATAAAAATAGTCATTTTAATGAGAGCAGAGTTAAAATCATTTTTTTTTGTTACGTTAAAGTTGAATCTCTTATTTACAGTGTATGTACAGAATTGCCACTGTAATTACGTGATTATCAGTGCAATAAATAATCTGGATTCAACTCAACTTTTAATTAGATTTTATACTAAATATATTTAACCCTAAGCACTCGAGTGGCCCCTCTGAGGCGATACTAAAAATTGTTGTTATTTAAAATACTGTTTACATTATTAGTTTCATATCAATCAAATTTAAAAGATCATAGAAAATGGAAATATTTTAGGCCAGAAGAAACGTTTGATTTTCAAGTTAAAATAGCTCCGAGTGCAAAGGATGCAAAGGAGTGCAAATATTAACGAAACTTTAAATATTTTTATAACATTACAAATATTTGGGCTGTTCTTCCGTTTACCGTGCACCTTAGAATTCGATGAAATTTTGAAAATAGGTTCTTTTTTTTATTAAAATGACGATTGCCAGAAGGATTTCTGGCTATTCGAAAAAAATTTTTTTATCATTTCAATGTCGCGCTCTACCTTACCGACTTACCGACTTTCTATTTTATATAGAATATCTTCAATTAGTTGTAAAAAGGGATTATCACCAGCCTAGTTCACCTCACAACGCCATAAAAATTCACACATATCATCTATAAACGAATCCTCTTTAGTTTAAAGTAATACATACAGGGTCATCCGTTTTTAAACGGACAAACGTAAACCAGCTATAAAGAACCCCAAATGGAACAAGTTTTACCCCTGCCACTTTTTTTGTTTCGGCCTTGATTTCTAGAAAATTGCAAAAAGCCATAATTTTTTTAGTTCACATAAACTTGAATATCTCGGGACACCAGTGATGAATCTTGATGATTTTTCCTTTGTTTGGTTTAAAATAAATAGGGGCATCTTTTTTGTTAACAAAATATTTTTGTTTTTTTTAGCACGTTTATTCCAAGAAAATATCATCCATTGAAGTCACGCATCCTGGAACTGTTCAGATAGCTACAGTTCGATCCAGAAAAAACCAAGATTCGAAGGTCATACAAAAAAATTTTGGGAACAAAAAAAAGATGCTCCTGTTTATTTTCAACACAACAAAGAAAAAATCATCAAGATTCAACACTGGAGTCCCGAGATATTCAAGTTTATGTGAACTAAAAAAATTATGGTTTTTTGCAATTTTCTAGAAATCAAGGCCGAAACAAAAAAAGTGGCAGGGGTGAAACTTGTTCCATTTGGGGTTCTTTATAGCTGGTTTACGTTTGTCCGTTTAAAAACGGATGACCCTGTATGTATAAGGTAAACTTGAAATTTTTTAAGACTACTCCTGGATTATTGTGTGCGTGCTTTTCGCCCCCACCCCGACCTAACCACAACTCATTCTAATTGACGTATGCGCATAGCACGAACATAAAGTAGAAAGTCGGTAAGGTAGAGCGCGACATTGAAATGATAAAAATCTTTTTTCGACTCGCCAAAAATCCTTCTGGCAATCGTCATTTTAGTAAAAAAAGAACCTATTTTCAAAATTTCATCGAATTCTAAGGTGTACGGTAAACGGAAGAACAGTCCAAATATTTGTAATGTTATAAAAATATTTTAAGTTTGGAAAGTCTTTTTTTTAACACTAAGTAAATGTATTGTATTTTGATAGTAATACATACATACATAAAAATCTTGTATACACGTTGTCTCATTCAAATTGACCCAGTAATATCTTTGGCCCTGTTGATAGACAAAACTTAAAATATCATAGGGGACACTTTCGTACGCGTAGAGGAAATATGAAGGTCAACTTTGTTTTTCTAAATAGAATCGTATACTTTTTAATGCACTACTCGATGCTATTCGTTATTCCTTACATAAAAATACTGAATCATTTATGGCGAAAAATGATTAGTTTAGAAAATATTTTTATTTCAATATTTTGTACTGGAGTACTCTAGTACTGGTTTCTAAGTCGCTTTTGTGTGCGGCACACAATAGGGTAAACCGATGGATTTTGTATCAAAATCAAAGAATTTATGATAGAAATGAGGTAGAACGATGATATTTTAAAAATTAAAACTGAAATATTGCAGAATATGGGAAAAATAGAGAGAGTGCAAAATTTCAAAAAAATTATGGTTTATCCAATACCACGTACGGATAAATTGTTTTCTTGACATTCATACATTCCCGTAGATTTTGTCACGCTGATTTCAAATCTGGTCGTAAAATTTGTCTATCACCTCAGGATTTTATTAAAAATAGATTTTGTGATAAGAGACTAATAAAATAATTTTTTTCGTTGAAATGCTTTGATGACCCACTAGTTTGAAGGTATAATGTAAATTGTATTTTCATATATGGAACACAATAATAAAAAATTTTATAAAGGAAAATTAAACCGAGTTCGAAACGCAATAAAAAATTCACTAAAAAGTATGAAATAATTTCCTTTTGATTTCTATGAATACGCACCAATCGTTAATACAATTGATTAAAATAAAATATTAAATACAATATAATCTTTTCGGAGGCGGCGCAAAATAAAAATTTTTCGACACTAGAAATTACGAAAATCCTTGAATTCTTTCACATGTTTTCACATATTAATATATCTTTTCTTCCAATCTACTGATTTTCAAGTCTACCATATTCCAATGAAATCATAATCAACAACGTCTGTGATTTGGAAAATTTTCGATTTTGGAAAATTTCACATATTAATATATGTTTTCTTCCAACCTACTGATTTCCAAGTCTACCATATTCCAATGAAATCATAATCAACAACATCTGCGATTTGGAAAATTTTCGATTTTGGAAAATTTCACATATTAATATATCTTTTCTTCCAACCTACTGATTTCCAAGTCTACCATATTCCAATGAAATCATAATCAACAACGTCTGTGATTTGGAAAATTTTCAATTTTGGAAAATTTCACATATTAATATATCTTTTCTTCCAACCTACTGATTTCCGAGTCTACCATATTCCAATGAAATCATAATTAACAACGTCTGTGATTTGGAAAATTTTATTTTAATCAATTGTATTAACGGTTGGTGTGTATTTATAGAAATCGAAAGAAAATTATTTCATAGTTTTTAGTGAATTTTTTTAGTGCGTTTCGAAGTCGGTTTAATTTTTTTGTTTCACACTTTTTAGTGAAACGAGTAGAATTTGTAGAACACTGTAGGATGGTTTTTAGTCTTATTGTTGGTATAACAATAGTTATTAACAATAAGAAATTCTATAAATTTTTGTAAGTGGCATCATCACGGCAGTATTTACTACTAAATGTGAAAGGTTTCATCGCGATCGGTACATTCCTTGCTGAGCAAGCACCGAAGAAGTGGTTAAATATAAGTGAAGCATAAATTTTTTTTGTAATAAAAGTCGTTAGAAATGAAACTAGTAGGGTCTACAGCTATTAATGTTTTTTATTTGGTGTATGACTCTCCAAGAGCCACACAAAGAACTTCCCGATTAGTTAATTGTAGTATATTATTATCATTATTAAGTGTACGTTTTAAGAAGATTATACGTTTTCAGGGAAATTCAATAGTTTTCTACTTATCAAAATATATACTATATGGCGTCGCATTAAACCAACATCGTAGTTGCTCGCTTGGTTCCTTGTTATAGCATACTAATGTTGCAAAATAAATTGTCTTTATTAGTTTTTCGCAAACGATACAACTCATTATCCGGGTTTGCAGTATTGGTCTTGGTTTTCTTCGATACTATTAATTTTAATTGTCCCAAAATATACATATAAACCACTCAATTTTCAAACTCTGCTCAGTGCTACATACAACATTTGTAAAGTTCGTTTTTCTGATGTTTTAAAATCGAAGCATACTTTCTCGTATGTTTGTCCCTGACTTTTATGAATCGTAATTGCTTCAGCAGGAACCACTGGAAATTTGTGGGAATTTTTTAAATATACTTTACATAATCAATTACCCCTAAAATCATTAACCATAGTTATTTATGTTGAACACAATTTCGATTGAAGAAAACATAATACAAATATACGTCTGAACGTTAAATAATATGTAAGAGGAATAAACTGTTTAATCAATACTGTTGCAATTAATTAACATCTTGTATCAATGTACTGGATGATCAAATTCAAATGGAGCAAATTAGTCCACAAAATTGACTATGTGTGATTTGATATTTTTCTCACTCGAAATATTTACTTGATTCGATATTTTTATTATTGATGTTCAATTTTGATCAATATTTGCATTTTTCATATAATCACGATAACGTGTTACTTTCACTCCTACTCTGGCCAATTGAAAATCTAACCACAATATAGACGGAATTTTTGTATTTTCTTGAAAAGTAATAAATTTTAATATTCCATATGCTCCATTAACCAATCCGTCTTCAACATCAATGTTATTAATAATTATCATATATTTTTAACTTCCCGATTCATAGCGAAGTTACTGTTTTATATTAATTTAATATATTTTTGTATAATATATAATATTATATATACAGGGTGTCCCACATAAATGATAACACCTAAATATCTTTCGTATTTACAGTCCTATCAGAAAACTTCAGAGGATAAAGTGACGCTATTGCAGGGGGGCAATATAATAATGAAGAAAAATTTTTTTTATGTCGTGTTTTTAAATGAAATTGCAATGTCACCGATGTTTTTTTTAATGGAATAGTATATTTTTTTGCGATAGCATGATAGACAATAAAAAACTGAATTTAGTGGATACCACCTTTTTGACCTTGAAATAACCTTGATATGATATGTAAAGGTCAACCTGACGTAAACAACGCGCAATCTTTGCTGAAACACGTAAGTTTTAAACTTCCACATTTCATCCGCTTCAACATGATTATTCTTGCTGAAGGTTATTTCAAGGTCAAAAAGGTGGTATCCACTAAATTCAGTTTTTTATTGTTGTGGGACACCCTGTATATCTATTTATATTATATATATTATATATTGTTATATTATAATATATATTTTATATATTTTATATATATATACAATATAAGAAAATATATAAAATAAAATTTAATCTCATTTAATTCATTTTGAACTGATTGTTTTTTCAAAGATTGTAATATAAATTGTTTTTGTACTTTTAGCGATATACTTTGAAAATGTATTCGCGAGAGTAGAGATGATTAACTCACTCTTGCATTGGGATAATTTTCGATTATTGTAAACGGTAACATTAGCATTAGTTGCATAAATTAAAAAAAATTGAAATAAAAAGAAATTTTTAAAAAAATTACAATAACTTAATAAATAAAAAATAGTCTAAAATGACTTCTAAGATGACTTCAATGACCATGAAACGTGAAGATTTGCTAAAAACTCGATTTTCGGAATAATTACAGTATGATTAATTACAATATATATATATATATATATATATATATATATATATATATATATATATATATATATATATATATATATATAATATAATTACAATATAATAACTTCCCTATGAATCGGGAAGTTAAAAATGCAAAATTTTTTATAACGGGACCACCCCAGGAACATACTCTACAAGATGCAAAAGGTTTCGTATCGATTGGTCCACCTATCTCGGCGTAATCGGTGAAAATACATAGAAAAAGCGAAAATAAAAAAGCACATACAGATCGAATTGAGTAACCTCCTCCTTTTTCGAAGTCGGTTAAAAACAAAATTTTCTTGAAATTCTGCAAGTTTAACACTGATTTTCAAAGTTAAAAAACGTTCGTACCATAATTTACATATTTTTTCCATATTCTGCAATATTTCAGCTTTAATTTTAAGAAAAGAACTTCATTTTTTACATGAAATTCGTCGGTTTACCCCACTGTGCGGTGTTTGGAGCGTATATTGAGTAGCAGGGTATCGTTGTATCGAGAACAGAGTCTAGCAGAATATTCAACTAATTGCTGCGGACGCAGACGGTTCTAGGCTGTTACCCCGAGACACGAGGGAGGCGCGTGGCCATATTTTACGGGCGTCGCGTCGGCGTGAAACGGATAATTTTCAAAGGAGGGAGAAAGCGATATTCGATCGTATATCAGAGCACGAAATGGTCGGTCGCCTTCAAATTATCGGAAACAAGGGCCAAACTAATGGGCCATGCTGGACCATCTGGCTCCGCGGGGCTGGCTGATTCACGCCAACTCGTTCACCATTATCACACCGGACGAATTAACCTAAACGCACCACCGTTAAAGCGTCCTCCTCATCCTAGGCTGTGTTTAAAACGGTTTCTATCGGAAATAAAATGCTCCGTTAACTCTTGGGCAATTCCCACAACAATAAAATCGATAGCGTTTAGGGCCATTTGCTGCTTCATTTATTAATTTTCAAAACATACGATGACTTCCACTAATAAACGGATACTTTCAAAGAGACGACAATATTTTCAATATTCGACCATACGATTTCAAATTTTTTGGAAAGTTAGAACAATTAGTTTGCTGCACAACGTGACTAAAATTTTTAAAAATAATTACAACTGATGGTGATGATGATCCATTTTTCATGAACAAATTCTTTTTCTGAATAATTTTCAACTGCATTTTGTAGCCGACTAACATCTGATTAAGTTTTTTCCAAACATATTTTTATCTCGCTAATGGAAGTGCCCGAAAAATCCTGGCGACAGTTTTGTGGGACAAACTGTATGTATAGTGCGTATCATAAGTTTAGACCCACTGTACTATTGTAACAAAAGAGGTAGGATAACTACACCAGTGAATGAATATTTAAGAAATTGTTCAAGAAGATATTTTATGTAAAAAAAAATGTGTGAATTAAAGGAATCTCATATATGCCAAATGACTCCCTATACTTCATTTGTCAAAAATGAATGAACACAAATAAAATGATATTATTATTATTTTTCTTCATTAAACGTTAAATACAAAATATAAAAAATACCAGTCAATGAACACTACATTCTAATAATTGAACAACGATAGTCCAATGAATTAACAAAATTACTAAACAATATTCTCCTATTTATTTAACTCTTAAATCACAATTTTATCGCTAGTATGCCGTGCGGGTTAAAATTTGTTGAAATATACAAAAGCGTTCATTTACTGGTGCCTGTTTATTCACTGGTGCAGTTACCCTACCCTCTGATGAATCTTCAATTGGTTTTATTTATCGGTTGTCTAAAATGCTTTGAAAAATTATGATTACTACTAAAACTATTCATACAGTATATTTAGATAGTTTTACGATCGAAAAGAATTGATAATAGATGTATGATGATTTCGGTGCACAGTTTCGATCAATAATAAAAACGTTATTTTTTAACAATTTTGCAAATTAAAACCTCAACGTTTCGATCCTGATGAGGATCATTCTCAAGAGAGATTTTTGCGTCTCCAACAAAGTGTAACTTTATAATAATAACCCTAATTTAAAAATATGTTTTTAACTGGAAAATAAATTGATTTTTCTCACTTGTTATATAAGGTAAAACGTAAACTTTATGAAAAATGTACTGTTTCCATGCTGGTACGTATTGGACTGATCCTTGTTGAAGGTTACACCGTAAACAGCAAATACATTAGAACAATGAGACGCAAAAATTTTAATTTGCAAAATTGTTATAAAATAACATTTTTATTATTGATCGAACCTGTGCGCCGAAATCAACATACATCTTATTATCTATTCATGCAGTGACACGAATTAGTAGTCGGACGCTCTGAAAATGACGATAACTTTTTAATATTGTACTGTACGATTTGAACTTTTTCGTAAACTCCGGCAATTAGTTTACTCCAGGATGTGGAAAGAAATGTTTCCAAAAATTGCAACTGATCGGAGTTGTAGAAAAAATACTAAAAGTTTTATTTTATAACTTTTTTATGTGGGCCGATATTGAAAATTTTCAAAATACGTTTTATAGACCTGTGTCAATTAAACATATTCTGAAAATTTCGTCAAAATCGGTCGACGTTTAAATATGTTAAAAATTGCAGATTTTCACGATTTTCGACCTATAACTGCAGACAATTATGCAACATTACTGAACCAGTAATGTTTTATGATGAATTTTTCCAAATAAATTCTTTATTTATGGTCACTCTTTAAGTAATAATTAACTTCCCGATTCATAGGGAAGTTATTGTAATTACCCCGAAAATCGAATATCGATTTTTTAGCAGATCTTCACGTTTCATGGTTATTCAAGTCATTTTAGACTATTTTTATCAAAATGTCGGTGTGTGTGTGTGTGTGTGCGCGCGCGCGTATGTCCGTTTCTATGGTATCAAATTTTTCGTTAACGTTTTCAGAAAAAATAACAATGCGATCAGAATAATGAATGATGCAATCGATGGGCCCCGCTGGAACTTAGAGCTGATTAGATTTTGGTCCATATTGGTCAAGTAGTTTTTTAGTTTTTTAGTTTAAAAAAAAAAATTTTGTTTTTTTTTCTTGAAAAATTCAAAAGACTACATACGTTATGTGGTTGGGCATACTCTATATGCCCAATACAGTGTTATAATCACTTTCCCTGAAAACATATAATCTTCTTAAAACGTACGAATCGCAAAATAAAACTAGCTGGTTATTGTTGCTCGCTCGCTTCGCGAGCTCGCGGGTTGTGTTGTTATTGCTCGCTCGCTTCGCGAGCTCGCGGATGGGACTGCTCTTGCGAAAGGGTTAGTGGTACGCATTGCTAGTGGGACATACAGCTCTTAATGGTTTTTTATTTATTTTGTGTGTGACTCTCCACAAGCCACACATAGAACTTCTCGATTCGTTAGTTGTAAGCGGTAACATTAGCATTAGTTGCATAATTAAAAATAAAAATGAAATATATATAATTACGTTTGTTTATTCGGTGGAAAATTTCCATCCTCTCGTATAAATTGCATTCTTGAATGAACTCCTTTCGAAAGAAACTAAAAAATCTAAAAAACTACTTGGCCAATATGGACCAAAATCTAATCAGCTCTAAGTTACGACGGGGCACATCCATTGCATCATTCATCATTCTGATCGCATTGTTACTTTTTCAGAAAACGTTAACGAAAAATTTGATAACATAAAAACGGCCATACGCGCGCGCGCACACACACACACACACACACACACACACACACACACACACACACTAACAATTTGATAAAAATAGTCTAAAATGACTTGAATAACCATGAAACGTGAAGATCTGCTAAAATATCGTTTTTCGATTTTCGGGGTAATTACAGTAACTTCCCTATGAATCGGGGAGTTAACAAGGAACCAAGCGAGCAACGAGCATACGATGTTGGTTTAATGCGACGCCATATAGCAAACATTTTGATAAGTAGAGAACTATTGAACTTCTCTGAGAACAAATAATCTTCTTAAAACGTACACTAAATAATGATAATAATATACTGCAACTAACGAATCGGGAAGTTCTTTGTGTGACTCTTAGACAGTCAGATACTAAATAACATCCGTACCACTAACCCTCTCGCGAACTCGCAAAGCGAGCTACAACACCCCTACCCGCGAAGCTCGCGAAGCGAGCGAGTAACAATAACCAGCTAGTTTATATCATGTAATTACCTCGATGGGTTTATTGAGATATAAGGTGAAATAGGGATTATGTTTCGTTTCTAAAATTTGAATTTACCGCCTTAATTGATCTTGGTCCAATAGATCGATACACGATCTACCAT
The DNA here is from genome assembly GCA_963971365.1 of Lasioglossum villosulum. Classification (NCBI taxonomy): domain Eukaryota; kingdom Metazoa; phylum Arthropoda; class Insecta; order Hymenoptera; family Halictidae; genus Lasioglossum; species Lasioglossum villosulum. The sequence goes on from OZ020500.1 coordinate 22,986,759, forward strand.
TGGTTTTCCTAGCATCTTCACGTTTCCTCACTACCGTGATGACTGTCCAGGCAGCAACATGTGGGTCCTACATAGACTTTCAAGTTTTATAATTTTTGTAATTTAACTCTTTTGGTGACACTACGCAAGTCAGTAATACACATATTTCAGTTTTTTCCTTTAATAATGTTATGATTCACTTTTCGTTTTTGTTTTTCAATTATTAAAGAAAAATGTATATATTTTTTGTTTCATTACAGACACAGTGTTTTGGTATTATTCCTTTGAAAATGATCTAAATTGAGAACGAAACGTCGGGATAAATAATTGTGAAAATTTGCAAATACTGTATCAAGTATTAAAGTAATCGGACCAATGCGCCGATGACATTTAAATTTTGCTTATAACTGCAGATTCTTACATCTTTCAATGCCTGTCGTTTCTTTTTTGCATCAACCGATTTCGATAAAACTTTACCAGTGCATATGTATAACTGACACAGATCTACAAAACGTATTTTTAAATTTTCAATATAGGCCCACATAAAAAATTTTTAATATGTAACTTAGTATTTTTTCTATAATTCCGATTAATTGAAATATTTGACAAAATTTTTTTTCACATCCTGGAGCAGACTAATTGCTCTAGCTTTTAAGAAAAGTTCAATTCGTATAGTACGATATATTTCTTCGCTTTAGAGTACGCAATGCTGAAGGCTTAATATTTTTATTAGAAATTCAAGAAGTAGGTATCTATGTAAATATTAATTTAAAGAAATAGTAATAAAACTTTCCCCTACGCAATGTAAAGCAATATAAAAAATGTACAACCATGTGAACAACAGTCTTTTGATGATCGATAAAGAAGAAAAATAGTCTGATTTTACCTTTTAGGAAGAATGTTTGTTCAAATCTTGAGATTACAGTGAGTCAAAAAAGTATTGGTGCACTCTTAAAAAGGGAACAAAAAACCGCAGATTCCAATGTATTTTTCTGTCACAAAACGATTTTTTTTACTGATATGATGGGGCGCAGCGCACTTCGCTGAACTATCCTCTATCGAATGTCCCTTTGTGCAGCTCAAAATATGCTCGTATAAGATCAAATAACCGAAGCCCGTGATTGCATTCAATTTCCCCATAGTCCGTTCATGAAGCCGGAGTATAGAGCGAGTCCAGAGCCAATTTTAGTTCAGCTAGTTAGACGAGATGGCGCCTAGACAGGGTAACTTGTGGCGACAAGATGTCAACAGTGCTGCCACGCGTTATAGTTGTAACTAGGCTAATTAGTTTTTAAGTTATCAATCCTTAGTCACTAAATTAGTTTTAGGTTAAGAAGTTGGTAAGCTTAGTTTTTAAGACGCGCGCTCGGAAAAGAAAGAACTGGTCATTACAAAAGTATAAAAGCTACGAGCGTGACCTGGCAAGACAGACGTTTTAACAATAAAGATTTTATCGTCACGTTTATTTAGTGTGTGGTTCTTTCTCCCATCTTTCCACCCTGGACAAAGTGTCCACAAACTGTCAACGTGGAGTTATAACAATAAAAATATAAAGGACTTGGGTCCACTCGGATCCATTAATAGCAATAAAGATATTAATAAATAGAAAAATAGGGTAATCATAGCAAAACTGATGCGTTAGACTGATACATATGTATGTTTATCAGTGTTACCACACAAAAAACTTCTTTCTGCACAGAGATTGGTAACACTGATCAATACCCCAGACTTGGTGAGCCTGGCTGCGCCTACCCTCTTAAAATAATGCTAAAATAATTTTGTCCAGCTAAATGGCCCGTTAATGCGTGAGAAGTGGTGGGGATCTAGGGAATTCTGAGCGTTCTGATGCAGTTCTGATGCGCGCATTGAATGCAACGGAACGCTTCTCTATGCGATACATGCGCTTGAAGCGTGAAACATAATGAACCCATAGTGTCGCCTTTGCACATTGCTGAAGAGCACCTTTATGTACTTGCAGCTTATTTCGATTTCACATTTTTTTTATTGTTTATTATCTTCTATCTTTTTCCTTTTTCACTTTCATGTAGTTGGCGTAATTTGTTTACTTTTCTGAAGTTTTGATTGGGATCTTAAGTCTTTTTACAAGAATAATTTGCATAGCGAGTGAATTCAGATAATTTTTAATATTATATTTGACACTTGGCAGGTTATGAATGATTAATACTATTAATTACAGACATGACGAATTACACTATCAATTATTATTATTAATTACATCATCAAGATTCATCACTGGTGTCCCGAGATATTCAAGTTTATGTGAACTAAAAAAATTATGGCTTTTTGCAATTTTCTAGAAATCAAGGCCGAAACAAAAAAAGTGGCAGGGGTAAAACTTGTTCCATTTGGGGTTCTTTATAGCTGGTTTACGTTTGTCCGTTTAAAAACGGATGACCCTGTATGTATTACTTTAAGCTAAAGAGGATTCGTTTATAAATGATATGTGTGAATTTTTATGGCGCTGTGAGGTGAACTAGGCTGGTGATAATCCCTTTTTACAACTAATTGAAGATATTCTATATAAAATAAAATGTCGGTAAGGTAGAGTGCGACATTGAAATGATAAAAAATTATTTTTCGATGCGCCAAAAATGCTTCTGGCAATCGTCATTTTACTAAAAAAAGAACCTATTTTCAAAATTTCACCGAATTCTGATTTTTGATATAAACGGAAGTTTCGCCGAAATGTTTGTAAAATTGTCTTTCACAAACAAAAAAAGTGTCTATTTTACAAACATTTCTATTTATTCAGTAGACTAATATTTCTAGCTTTTCAAAAAACACAACTAATTCGGTTGAACTCTAAGAAAATACTTTTTGCCGCAGGATTACAGTGCTCCCTCAGATTGCAGAATAGCTACTGCTTGATTTCATCAGTCAGAAAGCCAACCACAAAATGGAGAGCGCAAGAGTGAAATGCTCGAAGGAAAAGCATTGTGTCGCCAGAAATGGACAAACCGGTGAAAATATGTTCGATTAAAAGCAATATAAATCTGTTTTATAATAGCCGTGTGATTCGTTGACTATAATGGGTCGCGGTAATAGCTTCTGTGGAAACTATGAACGACGCGGAATAGCTACGAAAGCGAAATGCGGCGAGTTTCTTCCTGAAATGGTTTTTACTGTCCGCCGTCGACTGTCGACTCATTTAGAGAATCGTAAGAGCTGGAATTACGGGGTGTATAGGTCGAGGAAACTCGGTCGACACGTGTGGATACATACGTGTTTTCTCACGATCGGAATTTATTTGCTGTAACGACTAATTACCATCCTAAGCGGCCGGTAAATTGGCAACAAGTATGTTTGATTGAGCCTAATGAAGTAAAAGAAGGTAGGTGGAAGGAACAGGTTACTGCTTCCTGATTCTTTCTTTATTTTCAATGCTCGACAACATATTCTGCTTTAGAGCTAATTAAGTATTAGAATTGGAGCTTCCGTTATACCTACAGCGAGCCCCATGAAAGGCGGACGGTTGAATCGACGTGTTGGGCAGGATGCCATAACGAAATTTCGCTGTTTACTTCTTCCTGAATAAAAAATATACATTTATTTTGGAATGTCATTTTAGCAGATTTATGCAGGCTGTCGCAAAAATGTTGGACTTCCTTGAGCGATGACATTCCTGAGGTTATTCGAAGTAACTTTCTCCTGTGCGGAAATGTTCTCTGCCGCTTCGTTGTGGAGTTATTGGCGAAAAAGGCAGACCAATCAGACTGCGGCTATGTCGAACAGATTCCGACTCGGCCAATGTCATCGCTTGGCTCAGAGCGAATTATGGTAGCTGTGTTCTGATTGGCCCGCGTTTTTCTTTAATGATGCCGCGGAGAACATTCTCGCTAAGGAAGATTACTTCGAATGACCTCAGGAATCAGCACTTTCGAGGAAGTACATTTTTATTGTCACGAATTCATTATCATTAGTCACTACCAGAAAGCATAAGCGATGTATTATTACAAATGTACAATAAGCATTTATTCTATTTCAGAACATTCATTAATAAAGTTCAAAGCTACTTTTCGTGCAATACTTTTACGAATAATGAATTCGAAGCCAATTTCTATTTTACCTCAACAATATTTTAGTAAATAACATCGTGAACATAGTGCTGCATTGTTAGTACACAATTATTAGATTTGGTTTTGCAAGCAACGGAATCTACGCATCTCCATTTTGCACATTGCCGAATGAATTAGCAAACTACTATATTAAACATTCAAACCAAGTGGGAAAGCTACGATTACTGACCTTTTTTAATACTATTGCATACTTCATATTGATCAATAGAAAACGTAAACTTACAGAAGCTCAGAAGGAGGTAGTGGATTAAATGGTGCTACGTAGTTCGGTTTGTATAATTATATTCTAAGAATGTTGCGATTGTTGTAAATTTTGATTTACAAAGTTCTTATAGTGCAAAAGTCGTAGAACATTTTTGCAATTCGAACGTTTGTTTGGCTAACTTTTTTATTCGCAATTTCAAATCAAGTATTTTCGATAAATTTATTAACGAAACTCATTTCTCCCACCAAATGGAGTTGCTGATGTATCCCCAAGGAGCGTTTTCGCAAACGGTGCCTGCAATCGCCTCTCTAACAGGTACTGTCAATATTCTGAAGTTCACGTCGGTGTAATTCAGAGTAGACATCAGAAAGACAGGCATTCTGTCTGATATGATCCATAATAATCCCCCTCTTATCTGAAAATAATACGAATGCTCTTTCTTATCTCATCGGTCGAAACTAAAGTATATTACTACAGTAATGTTTTAATCTAAGAAAAACCCTCGGGTCCGTGTTGTTTCTTAGATCCTGTAGTTCTACTACTTTTTTTGTGACTCGTCGACCTCTAAAAGCGTATGATTTAATTCTAAATGCAAAGTTTTTTCACCATTTGTTTGCAGCGGCTTAATTGTATCATTAGAATATTTATGCACGTTTTGATATTCGTAAAAAAAATATTGTTTTCTATATTGACAGTGCCAATGGGACAAAAGTACTGTTAAATAGAAGTAAATTCTTTGAGCATTATTGTTAGAGAGCGGACTTATTTGTAAAATTATTTGTAAATATAAAAAAATATTTGTAAAAACATTAGCAGAATTTTAAAATACTTTTTTATTTTTTCCTATCTAATAAACGTACTAAGAAAGAAAATAATCTCCTGTTTCACTCCAGTTTGTTGCAATTCAGGTACAACATTTTTATTTTGCATAAAGTCCGCTGTCTAATTATTATTTCTTACGACTTTTAGAAATCGTTGTAAGTGCATAAAAATTCCTAATTTTCTTATAACTAGACAGCGGATTTTATGCATTTATGGCTAAAACGAGTAGGCTATTGTTATATTGTTTTCAACCTGTTAAATATATTTTGAAAGAAAAGAAATTTCTAAATCAGTCCACTTTTGTACAATGCAGATAGAAAATTATTTCTTTCTTAGTTCGTATATATTTATAATTAGACTACAAATTTTCAGTATTCTGAGATACGTAAAAGCAATCTAGGAAGAATTTTTAAAAGGGGAAATGAAGACTTCATTTCATTTACAGACTAATACAATCTTGCAGAAATGTCTGCAGTTTATTTAAATGTTAACGTTGCATTTAGAATTGAAATGCAGTAGTATGAAGAATAAAAGATTTTCCAAAAACTTACCTTGACGTCCGCTGGGAATATCAAAGCATCGTCATGTCTTACAACAACTGCATGATTCTGAGGACCATATGGCAATAAAGAGTTCCAGCAGCCTACTGCGTTTTGATCGATCAAATTAAAGAATTGTAGGCCATTTTCGTCCATTGCGGAAGAGGTACAATGCCCGAGTGCTCCTCTTTCTGGGAGGACCTAACAGTGTTAAGAATAATAATGAAATCTGAAATACCGGAAGACATTTTGAAGCAAAATGGTCACTTCAGAACAGTGTCGCCAGATCCGGGGAATTGACTCGAATTGAAGGGATCGCTAAATTCAGTGACATTTGGCCTAAAATGAACTTTCTCCTATCGATAATTAATCGATGAACATTGTTTTGTAAATGTCCATAGACCTCGGAAATGAAGAAATTAGTACCTACAATTTAATAAATATTATAGTTGTAATAAACATTGAAAGTTGGACATTTCAAGAAGAGTATTTTTCACGAAAAAATTGCTTCTCTTTAATGCGATGTCCTGACTTTCATATTTTCTCTTGCTTTTTTTAGATTGAAGAATTTATCACTTTTGTGATAAAAAAACCATATCTTCTATTATCAATTAACGTAAATACTCTGTTTAAAAAATAATAATTCTTTCTATATTTAAGAGAGTATATTTTTCAAGATTTAGCGAGTTCAAGTTTCAAACAAATTGGAATATTTTTAGCACGCCTTGCTTTAAATAATCCCGCAAGAAGCATTTGTCACCACCGACCACTTTGTAAATTATAAGTGACGACTATTCGATCGAGAAATTTCCACTAAAATTGATTAAAAAATTATTCCTATCTACTGATAATTATCGCAGTAAATATATAGATATATACAGGGTGAGTCCGCAGAAGCAGAACACCTGAATAACGCTGCTGGTATTGGTGTTAGGAAGAGATCCATCAGACCAAACTTACTTGATATCGAGGGGCTCGTCATCTGATGTCATTAATTTTTTTATAGTTGGAGACGTCAAGGAGATATGAAGGTCAACTCTGTTTTTTTAATGGAATTTGGTATTTTTAACTTCCCGATTCATAGGGAAGTTACTGTAATTTAATACATCAATCGATGCAGCTGGACATTCGTTACAAAAAAGTACTAACCTATGTATGTCGAAACGTTAGTAGTTCAGGAGATATTTCAATTTAAATAACTCAAAAATACCATTACTGTCGTACTAAGACGTTACACTAGTAACTAGTAAGTAAATGCTAACGACTTAGTATGACTGTAATGGTATTTCAGAGTTATTTAAATTGAAATATCTCCTGAACTACTAACTTTTCGACATACATAGCTTAGTACTTTTTTATAACAAATGTCCAGCTGTATCGATTGATGTATTAAAAAATACCTCATTCCATTTAAAGAAATGAAGTTGACCTTCATATGTCTACTTCATATGTCTACTAACTATCATATGTATACTAACATCAGATTAATGCCCCCTCGAAACCATGCAAGTTCCATCTGATGCATCTCTTCCTAACACCAATAGCAGCCGCGTTATTCAGGTGTTCTGTTTCTGCGGACTCACCATGTATACAGGGTGTCTCACATAAATGATAACACCTAAATATCTTTCGTATTTACAGTCCTATCAGAAAACTTCAGAGGACAAAGTGACGCTATTGCAGGGGGGCAATATAATAATGAAGAAATAAATTTTTTATGTCGTGTTTTTAAATGAAATTGCAATGTCACCGATGTTTTTTTAAATGGCATAGTATTTTTTTGCGATAGCATGATAGACAATAAAAAACTGAATTTAGTGGATACCACCTTTTCGACCTTGAAATGACCTTGATATGATACGTAAAGGTCAACCCGACGTAAACAACGCGCAATCTTTGCTGAAACACGTAAGTTTTAAACTTCCACATTTCATCCGCTTCAACATGATTATTCTTGGTCAAGGTCATTTCAAGGTCAAAAAGGTGGTATCCACTAAATTCAGTTTTTTGTTGTCTATCATGCTATCTCAAAAAATATACTATTCCATTTAAAAAAACATCGGTGACATTGCAATTTCATTTAAAAACACGACATAAGAAATTTTTTTCTTCATTATTATATAACCCCCCTGCAATAGCGTTACTTTGTCCTCTGAAGTTTTCTGATAGGACTGTAAATACGAAAGATATTTAGGTGTTATCATTTATGTGGGACACCCTGTATATTGGAAAATTCAGTGACATTTTATAAAAATGAATTTTCTGATCCGGTCTACTATGAGCCAGAGCCGGATTTATCACGTGACATGATAGCGCTGCCATGTTGTGTGTAGTGACGCGGTAATGTCGATGATTAATTAGTTGGTTGGTGGTTAAGGTGTGTGGGGGTGGTGTCCGCCAAAACACACAACATGGCGGCATTGTCTTGTCAAAAACACTGGAATTCTTTTACTTTTATAACTTTTGAACCATTGATTCTCCAGAATCGAAGCTTGGATTTCTCACATCTTCTCGTCCAAACCTACTAAATAATCAGAGATTTGAGGCTTTCACGGTCCGGCATCATGCAGTTACGTCTGTTGAGGCTTTCGAGTGTAAGCCGTGTCCTAAAGGAACAATTTTCCAAACGTTTCGCAAGCATTCCAGCTTGCTACATCAGGGGTCTGAGAGACACTGATCCCGGTGTGTCTCGGGTTTGTGTTCCACTTATATGGTGGAGATGGCTGATGTTCCGGTTCGATGAGCACCAATCAAAAATAGACTTTTTTAATTGGGCGGCCGAGCAATTAAAAAACTGGGAAGAGCGTGTGCCATATTGGGCTCAGAATGTAGCCTATATCCCTGTTGATATTATTAAGGTGTTTTCTAATTTCCAATGATACCCGATGTTTTCTAGGAAAATACCCTTTAGTTCTGGCTAGAACTTGATCACCTAAAGACCACACTTTACCAAAATGGTTTCTCCAAACAGAAAATCAACCGCACCATTGACCGACTCACGAAACCAAGGGATATACAGACCACATGCAGTAACAATGAAAATCGAGTAACTAGTGTGAGAGACACACAGCGCTAGATCCGTATACGTACACGAGAGTTGTAAGGGTTCCGTATTTTTCGATTCCTGACTCTATACTGCACATTTCAGTGTTCTAGGTAGTCACAACCGCTAGATAAAACATTAATCTATGAGGGACGTATCCTAAGAATGGCTGCATTTTAAGTTATCGAGGCTCAATTTACATTATTCGACAACTAGTAGCGGAGCCATGTGAAGCAACGGGACAAGCGACAGTGCTGCCGCCTATCGTGGCTGCTGAGAAACATTTTCATAAACCTACTACTGCCGAATAATGTAAATTGCGCCTCGATAACTTAAAATGCAGCAATTCTTAGGATACGTCCCTCCTAGATTAATCTTTTATCTAGAGCTTGTGACTACCTAGAACACTGACATGTGCATTACAGAGTCAGGAATCGAAAAATACGGAACCCCTACAACTCTCGTGTACGCATACGGGTCTAGCGCTGTGTGTCTCTTACACTAGAGAGCGGATCCTACCCACGTGACATCACTAGAATCTAACCAGAATCTAACTAGATTTTGGGCCAAAAAAGGGGTGTACGCGGGAACAATTCACGTCCTCATACGATTATATTTTGAGCTGAGTGAGGGCTCATTCGAAGGAGGAAGGTTACACGCAGTGCGGTCTTCTCGATTTTTTCGCGAGAAAAATCTTTTTGTGCACGAAAAATACATTCGAATCTCCGGAATTTTTCTTGATTTGTTTCTCTTTCGAATGAGCCCTCACTCAGCTCAAAATATAAGCGTATGAGGACGTGAAACGTTTCCGCGTAAACCCCTGTTTTGGCCCAAAATCTAGTTAGATTCTGGTTAGATTCTAGTAATGTCACGTGGGTACTCTACCCTCTTAAGGATCATCAGGAGGGTAGACCGTCCCATACGTCGGTAGTCGGTGCAATCTCGAGAGGTTGCATCGCCGGCGAAACGTTACCAGCGGGGGCCACGAGGAGGCAGAGTTACTAGCTCGGAGCTCCGTCTCATGCAGGCTCGCATTCCAAAGGGGTTTGCGAGAGTTTAGTGGTGTCTCCACCACTGGCCGTCCTGACACCTCCTGTACAAGGACAGGGCGCCTGCGAGGTCGGCACGGCCGTATCGACAGAATCAGCAGAATCCTCAAAAAACACAACATCAAGACAATCTTCACCACGCACACAAAAATAGGACAAATACTCACCTCTCCCAAGGACCCGCAGCCACCATTATCTACTCCAGGGATATACAAAATTCCTTACTCATACGGCATAGTTTACACCGGGCAAACTGGGAGGAGCGTGAGCACTCGACTCAAGGAACACGAGCGATGCGCCAGGCTGGGTTACATTCAATCAGCTGTGGCTGAACACCAGATAAGCACAGGACATACCATCCTTTTCAATGAAACCAAAGTTCTAGCCAGAACTGAAGGGTATTTTCGTAGAAAACATTGGGAATCATTGGAAATTAGGAAACACCCTAATAATATCAACAGGGATATAGGCTACAATCTGAGCCCATTATGGCACATGCTCTTCGCAGTTTTTTAATTGTTCGGCCGCCCAATTAAATTGATTATAAAGGTTGATCGCAGGTCGCTCTGCTCATGATTTAAGTAAATCTTTGGAAATTTTTCATACGAGTCCGCAAAGAAGTGAGACATTTTATGTCTACTTTGCTCCCCCCCCCCCGCTCCCGCTTTTCTTCCTTTGCTGTCCTATATGATTTGGTCAAGTGTATAGGTCAATTGAGAACATACGTCTTACGTCATACGTCTTACGTTATGTGGAAAGATTTATTTGAAACAAAAATAACCTATCAAATTTTCGTGACACTTTTTCGTGACACTTTTCGGTAACGCTTTTCCGTAACGCTTCTTTCTGCTATGTGCCAAAGTAAAGACATAAAATGTCAAAACCGCGAAAAAACGCTTAAATTAATAGTAAGCACCCCCTTTAAATTTTAAGGATCGCTTGCTGACACCTTCCCCTATCCATTGACCCCACTCACGGGAGTGTGGGTGTAATATTTCCTCAATATCTCTTATCCGAACCCCTTCTGTAGCCTAACGTGCCCTCGCACGACCCCGTAGGGCAACGCGTTCAAAACCTCTCCCTTATCCGAACTGTTAATATAAACTTTTAATAGGCCTATTGTGTTCCTTGTATATGTTTCTCATTTCATTAAAGTCTTTAAAAATTTCAAGGAAAATGGCGTCCGACGCACCGTTTCCGAGATATTTACATTTAAAACATTTTAATGTTTAAAGGTTTTAGATCAAACCGCATTCGAAATTTTCGTGACACTTTTTCGTGACACTTCTCGGTAACGCTTTTTTCTGCTATGTGCCAAAGTAAAGACATAAAATGTCAAAAAGTCTATTTTTGATTGGTGCTCATCGAACCGGAACATCAGCCATCTCCACCATATAAGTGGAACACAAACCCGAGACACACCAGTATCAGTGTCTCTCCGACCCCTGATGAAGCTAGCTGCAATGTTTGCGAAACATTGGGAAAATTCTTCCTTTAGGACACGTTTTATACCCGAAAGCCTCAACGGACGTAACTACTAAATAATATAGGAAACAGGCAAAAATTTACAGGAGAAAGGCAAAAATTTCAGGTTACGGAAGGAAAAGTTAAATCTTGATGTTACCTGGAATTCGTGGTAGCTATTCTGAGACAATTGCTCATCCCTAAGAATCCGCGTAGAGACTGCAAACTCTCTTCTGCTGCTGAGAGGATGGAAAAACAGAGTCCTGTATCCATTCACGTTGATGGGGGACAGAGTCATGCCGAAAATCCCTTCCTCTCCCCATTGGAAATTCAAACCGCCGATATTGTAATCGCCGGCTAGGGGATCCGGCATGAAATAGCTATGCGTGAGTCGCCACGATTTGTTTTGCTCCCAGGAGTAAACGATCAGTCCGTACCCTAACTCGTCGGACAAGTAGGCGAACGCATCGTTGCATCCACCTTTTCCCAAATCCACCGCGATATTGGCGATGAATGTGTTCTGAGTAGTACATCTTCTATTAATTCTCGAAAGTAAAACTATGTATCGTTATAAATAAGGTTCGGCTGAAGTTTCGAAAATCGGTAAAATCGGGAAAAGTATTGAAAGGATATTTAGCAACTGAAAAAATGTTTTATCATGATTGTGTCTATCTTAACGATATTTTCTACCTTACACGTGGTTTAGAGCGGAAGGGATGGAACCCCTCTCCCCGCACCAACCTCATCACACGTAAGTTTCCATTTTCTACCTTATTGGACACTTACCACAACGAATTCTGGCCTTGTTAATCCTTTGCACTTGGAGCTATTTTAACTAGAAAATGAAACAGTTCTTCTGACCTAGGATATTTCCATTCCCTACGATTTTAGAAATTTTGTGGATATGAAATTGATGTAACACCTCCTCCAATACTTAAATTTTTAGTGAATGATTATACATCAACATATTTAATAGTCTAAACTGTATTTTGAATAATGATATGGCAATTTTTAGTGGTGACTCTGAGTTGGCACTCGAGTGGTAAGAGTTAATTGTCGGAACACGTGTTTTAAGTACACGGGAGGGGTGGAGTCCCTCCCTTGCAACCGCCCCATCTCAAACCTAGCCAAAACCCAACAAAAATTCTTCGATAAGATAAAAAATTACACTACGATGATAAAAATGTTCTTTCAGTTGGCAAAAATCTTTTTGGGAAACACGTTTCTAATATAAACAACGAAAACTTGTAGAGGGAAATGGAAGGAACACAATTTTTGACTTTGGGACTTTGTTTGGGCTAGTTAGGAGGTAAACATACTAAAAGTCCCCACTCCTAGGAGGTGAGCGGGGTGCAGGGGGGCACGTAGAAGGTCCCTCTTTTTGGTTTTTCGCTTATATCTCGGAAACTATGCGTCCTAGCGATAAAACTATTCTATACAAAATTAATGCTGACAAAATATCCCACAAGATTGTTTCTATTCAATTTTTCGGTATCTCGCACAATATTCGAGATATCCGCGCTCATAGTTCACTAATTTTGAAAAAGATCATTTTTACCTCATGTTTTCTGCCTTCCTTGACTAGCTAACTCTTCGGCCTTTCGTCCTACGAAAAAGTGATGAGAAAGGAAGTTGTTGAGCATTAAATATTCTTCAAGAAGATATCATTTTTCTTATTTTATCTTCAACCGTTTAAAAGTTAGACCAATTGTAACTTTATGTGTAAATTCCGAGATTTTGAAGCAAAACTTAATTTTCGAATTTTTCGTTATTCCACTGCTCTAGCTCTATATGTATAATAAGCCAATATATATATAAGTGGCACATAAAGAAATTATATGTATATATGTATTATGTAATACATTTTCAGGTACATATGTAGTTCTTCAAAAGTAAAATCGTTTGGTATCGTTGAATACTATTTTCGACACTCCGAATCTAATGGAATCTAATGAATTTACACCGTATAGTACAATAATACAGTACTAATTGTTACCAAATCCTGGCTCTCTTGGGGCGGGAGGGTCCTGGCTCGTCATGCAAACTTGGTCCTGGTGTGGGTTCTGCTTCGTTTTTTTCTCCATCCGTTGAGAAAGGGGATAAATCTTCGAGGATGACTGGTAGAGGATCGATTTTGAGTTCTTCATCCTCATTGTCCAAAAGGGGGCCTCCATTGAGACAGTTCCCCTGGCAGTTTTGGAATAAAATACACTTGACAAGAAGTGTATTTTGAAGTGGTACGGGGCCCCACCTAAAGAGAAATCTCTAAACGCTTACCGTTACCAATCCTTCCTTAAATCGGTAGCTAATATCAAACCGGACATTTCATGCCTCCCACCAACTGAGGGGGCAGCGAAACAACATTCTCTGAGGACATATCACCAAGTTCAAATGTGGTTGGGAAATGAGCTGCCGCCTCAGATGTATGGGTGGGAGCTCACCACCAGCAAATTTCTAACCCCAGTGCACAGTGAGCAGCAGGCTGCACCGGATGAAATATTAAAAATGATTTTTTGTCGGTGCACAAAGGATTGTGCCACCACCAAATGCGGATGTAGAAAGGCATCTCTCAAGTGTTCCCCTGCCTGCCAAAATTGCCAGGGGAACTGTCTCAATGGTAGCCCCCTTTCGGACAATGAGGATGAAGAACTCAACATCGATCCTCTACCAGTCATCCTCGAAGATTTATCCCCTTTCTCAACGGATGGAGAAGAAAACGAAGCAGAATCCACACCAGGACCAAGTTTGCATGACGAGCCAGGACCCTCCCGCCCCAAGAGAGCCAGGATTTGGTAACAATTAGTACTGTATTATTGTACTATACGGTGTAAATTCATTAGATTCCATTAGATTCGGAGTGTCGAAAATAGTATTCAACGATACCAAACGATTTTACTTTTGAAGAACTACATATGTACCTGAAAATGTATTACATAATACATATATACATATAATTTCTTTATGTGCCACTTATATATATATTGGCTTATTATACATATAGAGCTAGAGCAGTGGAATAACGAAAAATTCGAAAATTAAGTTTTGCTTCAAAATCTCGGAATTTACACATAAAGTTACAATTGGTCTAACTTTTAAACGGTTGAAGATAAAATAAGAAAAATGATATCTTCTTGAAGAATATTTAATGCTCAACAACTTCCTTTCTCATCACTTTTTCGTAGGACGAAAGGCCGAAGAGTTAGCTAGTCAAGGAAGGCAGAAAACATGAGGTAAAAATGATCTTTTTCAAAATTAGTGAACTATGAGCGCGGATATTTCGAATATTGTGCGAGATACCGAAAAATTGAATAGAAACAATCTTGTGGGATATTTTGTCAGCATTAATTTTGTATAGAATAGTTTTATCGCTAGGACGCATAGTTTCCGAGATATAAGCGAAAAACCAAAAAGAGGGACCTTCTACGTGCCCCCCTGCACCCCGCTCACCTCCTAGGAGTGGGGACTTTTAGTATGTTTACCTCCTAACTAGCCCAAACAAAGTCCCAAAGTCAAAAATTGTGTTCCTTCCATTTCCCTCTACACCCCCTTTTAAGCATTCATTGACTGGACTAATGTGCAAAAGGGAGCAATTCAATGGATTTTCGGAACCGGTTGAATTTTAGAAACATCCCCCCTTCCTTTCGACATGTGACATACGTCATTCTATTCGTTGTGACATGCTGAACACAAAATGTATGTGTCATTTTTGGCTGAAATGAATAGTTATCGAGATATTCGTGAAAAACTGCAGTTACTACACATTGAATTGTGTGTATTCGTGCACGTCTGTGCTGTGCGTGTGCGTCACCATGATGCGACCGCTCGTTAATTGTTTCTACAGATATATTACTACGTTCGTTGAACGGTCTACATACCGCGAGAACTTTTTAAAACGTACGATGATGAAGTGTGAATACATATTACGATAATACCACACACACCCACCCAGTGTTTCTGAGAAGAAGGTTCGGTAATTATGTATTGCGAAAGGGTCGCTGTACTCCGATTTTGATGAAATTTAAACATGTTATAGATTTCGACATTTTGAATAACTTTTTCCTTTTCTAATGCAGGGGGGTCGCTTTCAGTTTTCGAGATATTCGCAAAAAACTATTGCTAATACTGTATTGAATTCAGCTGTTAATTCTGACAGACCAATCCTGGATTTTCGTATGCGTGGTCAGGCAGGCCTGACAACAGGCCCTCCCACCCCCTCCGTGACCTAAACACAATTCATTTTATTCGCATAATCTTTGTAACTGTCACCCATAATTTGAACTAGTAATGGAAAAATCGTGCGAATAGAATGAGTTGGGGTTAGGCAAGGCCGGCCCGACCGCGCATACAAAAATCCAGGAGTAGTCTTTCAAAATTAAATGCTCATCCTATATATGTATAATAATATACAGGGTGTCCCAAAATTCCTCCGACACCCGAAAATAGGAGGTTCCTTGGGTCATTTGAAGCGATATTTTCCTTTACAAAAATGGCGTCCGCGGCTTTGTTTAGGAGTTATTAACGAAAAACACGAACCAATCAGACCGCGACCTAGACGCGAGTTAGCACAGTCGGCCCGACGCGCCAACTGTCAATTGGCCGATCGTGTCATCGCATATCTAGATCGCGCTCTGATTGGTCCGTGTTTTTCGTTAATAACTTCTAAACAAAGTCGCGGACGCCATTTTTGTAAAGGAAAATGTCGCTTCAAATGACCCAAGGAACCTCCCATTTTCGGGTGTCGGAGGAATTTTGGGACACCCTGTATAGAGTGAAACCCTGTTTTCAGTAATGTTCTACTCTTCGAAACAAAGTCCGAACGTTACGTTTGCGTTGGTTGCTTGGGTCATTTGAAGCAACATTTTCCTGTACAAAAATGGCGGCCGCGGCTTTGTTTAGGAATTATTAAAATTTAAATAACTCTGAAATACCATTACAGTCATACTAATTGTAAGTCGTTAGCGTTTACTTACTAGTGTAACGTCTTAGTACGACAGTAATGGTATTTTTGAGTTATTTAAATTGAAATATCTCCTGAACTACTAACTTTTCGACATACATAGGTTAGTACTTTTTTGTAACGAATGTCCAGCTCCATCGATTGATGTATTAAAAAATACCTCATTCCATTTAAAGAAATGAAGTTGACCTTCATATGTCCTTTACTCATGCACCTACAAAAAAGCTACTAACATCAGATTAATGTCCCCTTGAAACCATGCAAGTTCCATCTGGTGCATCTCTTCCTAACACCAATAGCAACAGCGTTATTCAAGTGTTCTGTTTCTGCGGACTCACCCTGTATATATCTATATGTATATGTATAATACTATATAGAGTGAAACCCTGTTTTCTGTCATTTTCTACTCTCCAAAACAAAGTCCGAACGTTGCGTTTGAGTTTTCATTGATATTTACACAAAATTCAATGTGTAGTAACTGCAGTTTTTCACGAATATCTCGAAAACTATTCATTTCAGCCAAAAATGACACATACATTTTGTGTTCAGCATGTCAAAACGAATAGAATGACGTATGTCACATTTCGAAAGGAAGGGGGGGGGGTTTCTAAAGTCTTACCAAAGGGAGCAATTTAATGGATTTTCAGAATTTCAGCACAAGGTTCAAGAACGATATACCATATTGATGTCTTCGGGTCTCAATCTGTATTGCCGTAATATTTTATCCGTTGTCAAATCGAATACATTTAAGGTATAAGGACAGGCTTGCACCGTTGTGTTCCCGATGCCTATAGTACCAGTATCTAACACCCACAATCTGTCGCATACGTCTGCGTGTATTCTACAATAATAAAACTGACATCATATTTTGCATTAACAACAAACGAAGAAAGATGGTGCCATCGGGTTCAAAATAGTTTTTATATGTATAGAAAGACAAATTAGTTTTGTACATGTAGTATTTAAAATTATAACACATTGCATAATATTTGGAATGGGACATAATTTATAGGTTTCCTATGACTTTGAGGTATTTATTCATAACTAGACTACGGAGCTTTATACAAAATAAAAATTGTCTGCACTCAGTGCAGGATGCAGGAGCTATAAAGACATTTATTTACTTTCTGAAAAATGTTAACTAGCTGGAAGGAAAACAACAATTTTACTGTTTTTACTGTTTTGAATTTGATCTACTCCCGACGTATATTACACAAATAAAGTCAAATTAGTTTCGTTCATGTAGTTATTTAAAATTATAACGCATTGCATAATATTTGGATATAATTTATAGCTTCCCTATGACAATATCTTCCTTCATATGTTAGAAGAGGACATTTGAGGTATTTATTTATAACTAGATTAATTTTATTCAATCATTTTATGACAAAAGTATGAGGAATTTAAAAATGCATTTGTAAAGTGTTAAATATTCATGTACGGTAAATGTACCTATTACTACGGGTGTACGTACGTTTTACTGCGGTATTTTTTCCCAGAGAGATTAAAAAAGCAAAAACAAATATTTTGCCTTGAATAAATTAATTAACAGGTCAATGAGAATGTATTCTCGTTGGCGAGTCAAATTCTCATATTGATATACAGTGGGTCATCAAAGTATTGGCACACTATAAAAAGGCGATAACTCTTTAAATATCGTACTATACGATTTTAATTTCTTTTAGAAGCTAGAACAATTAGTTTGCTGCAGGATGCAAAAAAAAATTTGTCAAAAAATTGCAATTGATCGGAATTGTAGAAAAAATACTAAAAGTTGCATTTTACAACTTCTTTATGTAGGCCTATATTAAAAATTTAAAATATACGTTTTATAGACTTGTATCAATTAAACATATTCTGAAAATTAATGCCTAGATACGTAATTTGTTTCCGTACGTTCGTATAATTTCGAATTCTAATCCGCAGTAATTGGTCTTTCAGTCCGTAGTAAAACGTACAAAATGTTATTGATTCTGTTTTTTAATATTTCCTTATGTTGTATTAGGTTCTGAGGCTAGCAACTGTTTTCTTTGTATTCAGAACACTTCATTCTTCCATAAAATGTTTAAACATATTATTATTTCACGATAAATTAGGAAGAATGTTAAAAATAGAGTACGATGAAGCATGATATGTACCGCAGTAATCGGTACCGTTACCCAACAATATGAATTTAAGTATATAAAAATTCATTGTCCTCTGGTAACTTTCGTACTTCAATGGTTCATTGTTTATCACAGTTTATTATATATTTTTCTATCATACTGACCTGTAAGCAGTAGTCATGCCAGTACCACACGCTCCAGCTTTGTTTTGCGCCCAGTTTGGATAAGGTGTGAGTCTAGGCGATCCTCCCCGATTTGTATCGAGTGATATATAATTCAAAGTCGCCGGAATTCCTACAATAGTTAGTATCGAGCTTCACTAAACATTGCAAACGTCTTAAATTATCAACGAATATTTGCACGCCATCCAATTCTATAATAGCGTGATCGCGTTCGGAACGTTATCGAAACTCGGACACACGCAACCCGATTGTATCGGAAATATGTTGCCTGACAATAGGAGCAAAGTTTTGAAAGGCACATACAGTGGCTCACGAAAGTATTCGAACGCTTACCTATACAAATTTTTAACCGATTTCGAAAAAGGAGGAGGTTATCAATTCGACCTGTATGTGCCTTTTTTTTCGCTTTTATTTTCTATGTATGTTCACCGATTATGCCGAGATGGATGGACCAATCGGTACGAAACCTTTTGCATCTTGTAGAGTATGTCCCCGGGGTGGTCCCGAGATAAAAATTTTTGCATTTTTTCATTCCTAACGACTTTTATTGCAAAAAATGCTTCATTTATATTTAACCGACTTCTTCTGCGTTTGTTCAGCAAACAAAGAATGTACCGATCGCGATGAAACCTTTCACATTTAGTAGGAGATACTGCCGCGTCGTTCCACTAAAAAGAGTGAAATAAAAATTGTTTTTTTTTTTTTAAATAAAACCGACTTTGAAAAAACGGAATAAAAAAAAAACAAAAAATAAAAAAGGGTATGAATAATAAAAAAAGATATGAAAAAAGCAATAATGAAAAAACATATGAAAAAAACAAAAAAAGAAAATACACTAAAAAGTATGAAATAATTTCCAATTCCTTTATGTGAATACAAACGTAATTTCATTTTGATTTCTATGAATACACGCCAACTGTTCATAAAATAATTAATTAAAATAAAATTGATAATAAAAATAAAATATTAGATACCACATTAAATACAATAAATCTTTTCGGAGGCGGCGCAAAATCTAAAATTTTCCAAATGACATATGTTGCTGATTATGATTTCATTGGAATATGGTGGACTTGGAATTCAGTAGGTGGGAAGAGAAGATACATTAATATGGGGGAAAGGATGTAGAAGAATTTAAGAATTTTCGTAATGTCCAGTATCGAAAATGTGGTGTTTAATATTTTATTTTTATTATCAATTTTATTTTAATTAATTATTTTATGAACAGTTGGTGTGTATTCATAGAAATCAAAATGAAATTACGTTTGTATTCACATAAATGAATTGGAAATTATTTCATACTTTTTAGTGCATTTTCTTCTTTTGTTTTTTTCATATGTTTTTTCATTATTGGTTTTTTTCATACCTTTTTTCATATCTTTTTTTATTATTCATACCTTTTTTTGTTTTTTTTTATTCCGTTTTTTCGAAATCGGTTTTTTTTTTAAACAATTTTTAACGAATAAAATAAGATATACTAAACTATTCTGTACAGAACAATTTGGTATCTATTGTAAGGGGGAAGTCTCAAGATTATGTCAGTAAAATTTGAAAAGGATTCAACAACGTAGGCAGAAGTTATGATATATTTATTAGAAACACGGATAATGAGTGACTCACAAAAGTATTCGAACGCTACATGTATTATTACATTATTTAATGTTAATATTTTGTTGGACCATCTTTAGCAGTAACGATGTGTCTCTAACTATTGATTTCGTAAAAGTACACTCAATGGAATTCCATACTTCTATGATTTTTTGTTTCAATACCTCCTTTGAAGTTATTTCATATTTATTTAATCTTTTTCCGATTTCAGCCCATAAATTTTCAATTGGATATATGTCTGGACTTTGCGGTGGAGTAGTTAACATATGTGGTGTGTTATACAGGGTGTCCCAAAACTAGTGTTGGAGCGGAAAATGGGAGGTACGTTGGGTATATTTGAAGCGACACTTTCCTTTAAAAAATGGCGTCCGCGGCTTTGTTTAGGAGTTATTAACGAAAAACACGGACCAATCAGAGCACGACCTAGACGCGAGTTAGCACAGTGGTCCCGACACACAGTGTTACGAAATGCCTGTTTTTTGGACAAAATGCAATAACTTTTGTTCTGTTTACGATACAGACATGAAACGAAGTGGCTTTTTTCATTTATATTGAAAGCAATCTCAATATACTATTATAAATACAGTAATTTTATTTAAACATTGTAAAACGATATTTATAAACAAAATTTTGTCTTATTGCTGGTTTGTAGTAGATGAATTCTCAGTTCTGTTCTTTCGAAATTGAAATTTCGTTTTAAACTTCTCTAACATTCGCCTCCTCGACACACATACACACTTTGTCTGCTATGCCTGCCGCAACCGACTAAAAGTAGGACCATTCGCTGCCTCCTTGAAGTTAGCCCCCCACTTGTGGAATCAAATAATTTCAACAGTTCTACTGAATTGTGCTATGTTTGTGCTATATTGTGCTCGAATATTATAACTATAATACAAAAAATAAGATGAAAAATGGAAAAAAAAACAATTTTTTGAGTAGCTCCCCACTTTTCATTTTTTTCAGTTTTCTCAGCTGTGCTGAGTTGTGCTAGGTTGTGCTAAGATTGTGCTAAAGTATTACTTTTAAAAAATAATAAATAAAGAAGTTATAGCCAATAATCGTGTTGGACATCTAATTAACGTTTAAGTCAGTAACAATTATCCAAACAGCATATAATCATATAGCTGTGTTGTGCTAGCCTAGCACAACTCAGCACAACTTTAAATTTCTCCAGCACAACGATATGAAGGGCATTTTTCGACTTTCTGGTTATCCAAGCAGCATATAATCATATATCTGTGTACTAGCCTAGCACAAGAGATATTGTTGAATTCTTTTCAGATTCATTGATATAATCTTGAGACTTCAACCTTACTATAAATACCAAATTGTTCTATACAGATTAGTTCAGTACATCTTATTTTATTCATTAAAGTTTGTAAATGTGAGCGTTCGAATACTTTCGTGAGCCATTGTATGTAGACAGCCTAAGCAAAGTCGGCAGATCAGGGAAATTGACTCGAATCAAGAGGAAAAAATGACCCTCTCTCTGCGATACACGTCATGTGATCGGGCGATGACTGAAGCGTGGGGGAATAGCGACGTAGAGTGGGGAGGCAGGTCTTTATCTGGCGACTCTGATCTAAAGGAAGATCAACAGAAAGGTTGTGAGATAAAAAATTGAAGATAATGATCGGAAAAATTGGTGGTCGCATTTGGAGCATTATTGAAACTCGGACACACGCAATCCGATATTATCAGGGCTGAACTTTAGAACCCCCCCCCTTCCTTTCCTTTTTGACACGCTGAACACAAAATGTATGTGTGATTTTTGGCTGAAATGAATAGTTTTCGAGATATTCGTGAAAAACTGCAATTACTACACATTGAATTTTGTGTATTCGTGCACGTCTGTGCTGTGCGTGTGCACCCCTGATGCGACCGCTCGTTAATTGTTCCTACAGATATATGTATTACTACGTTCGTTGAACGGTCTACATAACGCGAGAACTTTTTAAAACGTACGATGATGAAATGTGAATACATATTACGATAATACAAAAGGTTCGGTAATTATGTATTGCGAAAGGGTCGCTGTACTCCGATTTTGACGAAAGGGTATAGCCGGTTAAGATGGTCAAAAATGCCCCTGAACCGAATTGTATTGACGAAGTGTCATTCGATAGGGCACCAAAAAAAGCATACTGTGCAAAATTTCAATTTCAAAATATTGTTTAAATATGTAAATATTGCTTTTAAAAGAAATCTAAAAAAATACCATTGATTATTATACAGTTAGATATAAAAAAAGAATTAACAACATTGGACACAAAGTGTCAACAGACGAACGGTCAATGCGCTGAGCCATCTGTTGGAAATCTGTTTAATACTTTCAAGTAAAAATACTAATCAAGCCGATTTCATTGTTTAATTATTTTTTAGAAATGTTCAAGGTTTATCAGAGCCTGATAGTCTTAAAAAATACATAGAACGTTATAATTTTAAGGTTAACTTAGTTCTTTGCGGAAAAAACGTCGAAAAAATCGGTTTTTATTTATTTTTTTGACAACGGCGCAGTAAACCAAAAAATCTGAAAAAATTCATGAACCATACCAATAACAATATATCGCTACTATAAGAATATAAAAGTTGTCACTCTAGAACTTCCATGTGAAATCTGCATTTTTTCGATTTTTTTGAGGTTTTTGATTTTTTACAAGCAGAATTTTCAATTTAAAAATCTGAAACCAATTGTGAAGTATGCATTTGGATACTTTACATATGTCACATTTTTCTCAGAATTTTTAAACATAATTAACTAGGGAAAATAGTCCAAAAACTGATTTTTCGATTTTACCCTATAACTACCCTCCCGATCGAGATACAGGGTTGAAATTTTGCACAGTATGCTTTTTTTAGTGCCCTATCGAATGACACTTCGTCGATACAATTCGGTTCAAGGGCATTTTTGACCATCTTATCCGGTTATACCCTTTAAACATGTTATAGATTTCGACATTTCGAATAACTTTTTCCTTTTCTAATGTAGGGGAGTCGCTTTCAGTTTTCGAGATATTCGCAAAAAACTATTGCTGATACTGTATTGAATTCAGCTGTTAATTCTGACAGACCAATCCTGGATTTTCGTATGCGTGGTCAGGCAGGCCTGACAACAGGCCGTCCCACCCCCTCCGTGACCTAAACACAATTCATTTTATTCGCATAATCTTTGTAACTGTCACCCATAATTTGAATTAGTAATGGAAAAATCGTGCGAATAGAATGAGTTGGGGTTAGGTCGTAGAGGGGGCGGAGAGATACAAAATTACCGCGCATACAAAAATCCAGGAGTAGTCTTTCAAAATTAAATGCTCATCCTATATATGTATAATACTATATAGAGTGAAACCCTGTTTTCTGTCATTTTCTACTCTTCAAAACAGTCCGAACGTTGCGTTTGCGTTTTCATTGATATTTACACAAAATTCAATGTGTAGTAACTGCAGTTTTTCACGAATATCTCGAAAACTATTCATTTCAGCCAAAAATGACACATACATTTTGTGTTCAGCATATCAAAACGAATAGAATGACGTATGTCACATGTCGAAAGAAAGGGGGGGGGGTTTCTAAAGTCTTACCATTATCAGAAATATGTTGCCTGACAGTAGAAGCAAAGTTTTGAAAGGCAGATACGGTAACTCCCAGTAATATCACGGTCCAACAAATTGAAACTTTCTTTTGACGTTTCGATTCTCACTGTGCGATTCATATAGAGTTCTTCGCGTTGATTCCGAATCTATCCTATATTTTTCTCATAGACGCACAGATTTTGAGAAATTTGAGTTTGAGAACAGACATATTTTTCGAGTTTGAACAAATATTGTGACGTTATTATAAAAGATATTGTATTGTTCTTTACAGCGAAAGATTCTCTAGACTTTTCCGAATGCAGGTATGTGCAATACTAATACAATAGATCGATACACGATCAACATGTGGGTCCTACATAGACTTCCAAGTTTTATAATTTTTGCAATTTAAATCTTTTGGTAACACTACGCAAGTGAGTAACACACTTATTTCACTTTTTTCTTCTTATAATATGATTCACTTTTGGTTTTTGTTTTTCAATTATTAAAGAAAAATGTATATATTTTTTGTTTCATTACAGACACAATGTTTTTGGTATTATTCCTTTGAAAATGATCTAAATTGAGATCGAAACGTCGGGATAAATAATCGTGTTTAATTTGCAAATAGTGTATTAATTATTAAAATGTTCGAACCACTGCGCCGATAACATTTAAATTTTGCTTAAAGCTTATTACGATCGCTAAACGTTAAACTGTTACTAATACATTATGATTATTTTTCAGACGCAAAATTTCTCTTGAAAATGATCCACGTTTAGATTGAAACGTTGAGAAGGATTTTTTAATTTGCAAAATTGCTTTGTCTGTATTTTTGGATCGAATTTGTGCGTCGATAGCACATACTAATTTCTATTGATGATAACAATGGGAAAAATTGGTAAACGCGTTGGTCTCGTGCGATCGCTTCAATTTTTCAGCAAATAGAAAATGTTGGAATGGGCTTAGGAGGAATGAGCAAATCTTTAAAGATAAATCGATGGTTTAACACGTTCCAGAGTGAGTAGAATGGTCTTTGGGGAGTAGGATAATGGCATGCGGAGGTCAGACCAGTTCAGATCGAGTTGTTTTTTGCTTTGATTGCGTGCCGAATTGTAAAACAATTCGTTTCCCGGGCTCAGGAAGGAAGTCATTGAACGTTCCGAATCCATTCTGCCTTGGACGGTGTGACAGGAACCTCTTTCTTCCTTTCTCTCTTAATATTTTATATCCTCTGCCTGGGGAGAAGCTGACGTCGGAAGAAAGACTCGGTCAAACAATGCCACGGACAAATAAAACCTTCACGTAAAAACAATGCCGACCTCTACGGGCTTTGACGCGTTTGGAGAACTTTCAGGGGACTGCTGGGAAGATTGGAACCGGAACAAGGCGAAAAACGTGAAAAAGAACCAGCGGAAGCGAGGTGGAAATTATTCGACAGAGACGAAAGAGTGAAGGAACACTGGCTTGAAACGTCCAGTAAAAATAATTTAGATTTCAAACTACACAGCATAATTAAGTCTCCGATTCGAAAAGATCAATTTCTTAAATCTATGTAAGATTCCACACGCTCGATACCATTAGACTTCCTCAGTACTAAATCGATTATCATTACGAAAATAATATCTTAGTATCGATCGTAAATTGGTTTTAAACAAAATTTTTAATGGTATCAGCGCACTGGTTCGATCAAAAACTACTTCTACACTATTCGCAAAATATCACAAAATCAAAATTTCTGCGTTTCGATCTATATTTAGATCATTTTCAAGAAATTAATAAAATTTTGCGTCTGTAAATTATCCGACAATTTCTATTAGTACTGTGGAGCAAATATAATTATAAACCTTTTTTTTTAATTTTTAAATTTAAGAAAATTATAATTGTAACTCACTTGCTTAGTGTAAATTAAAATATAATTATAATAGATATAACTAACATTGCCGTAACCACATGTTTAGTCCAAGCCGGCATCTGTAAGACTGCGATAATGTCAGAGCATTTAGAAACAATGTAACCTATATTGGATCGATCTATACCTGATCAACGTTGAGCGGTAAATTCAAACATGATTCTTATATTCGTATATTTTCACATATAGTTTTCTGCCACTATACCATATTATTTGAGTATATGGTATTTATAAATTAACTTTCCAGTTTAATTGAACACAAATATATACCTTTTTACAGGTATATATTTGGATGTAAGGAATTATTTAGAACGTTGATCAGGTATAGATCGATCCAATATAGATTACATTGTTTCTAAATGCTCTGACATTATCGCAGTCTTACAGATGCCGGCTTGGGCTAAACATGTGGTTACACCAATGTTAGTTATATCCATTATAATTATATTTTAATTTACACTAAGCAAGTGAGTTACAATTATAATTTTCTTAAATTTAAAAATTTAAAAAAAAGGTTTATAATTATATTTGCTCCACAGTACTAATAGAAATTGTCGGTTAATTTACAGACGCAAAATTTTATTAATTTTATTAATTTCTTGTAGTTTTTGATCGAACCAGTGCGCTGATACCATTAAAAATTTTGATCATTACGAAACTATTAAAAATGCAGTAATCTTTATGTCATTTTGTTAGAGACATCAAGGTTATTTAAATTTTTTAATATGATAAATTTTAAACAATTAAACACTACCGTTTTAAACACTCACGATGATCTTTCCATTAGTAATTCAGTGTTGAAGGTCATTTAAGGTCAGAGAAAACGTTATTTTCCCTTTTTACTGTTTTAAATTGTGCCTTCTCATATTTGTAATAAACAGACAGCGGATCTTCATGCAAAATGAAAATTTTCTACCTGAATTGCAACAAACTGGAGTGAACAGATAGTGATTTTCTTCTTTAATATGTTTAATAAATTGAAAATATAACAATACGTTTAAATTTTTCGATTTTATTACTATTTCAAATTGTACTAGACGCGGTTCTTTCGTGAAACGAATTTTGTAGATATTATTTTGAGACAAAAATCTCCGAGAGGAAAATCTGATGTGACACGGCTTATCAACAAGTATTTAAGAAACAATAGTTCATTTTTCCTAGAACGAAAGTGAGAATTGGTGATCCAATTACTTGCGATGACTTGCTGAGTATTAGATTGATTGTCATTGCGAAACTGTTACAACAGCAAGTTAAAACAATCATATTTATCATGTAAAAAATGCCAATTTTGTAACATGAATTATGCATTACAATTCCGTTTATTTTCATAATTTCCTTTCACTAATTACACGGTCCAACAGTCAGAAAACGTTGCGATTCTTATAGAGATATAATTTTTCTCATAGAAGCACAGTTTTTGAGAAATTTGAGTTTGAGAACAAAGACATATTTTTCGAATTTGAACAAATATTGCGATATTCTTATAAAAGATATTGTATTGTTCTTTACAGCAAAAGATTCTCTAGACTTTCCCGAATCCAGTGATGTTCAACACTAATACATTATGATTGTTTAAACATGTTTAAACATGTTTAAACAATCATAACGTATTGTGTATATTAACATCACAATATTTGTTTAAATTTTAAAAAATGACTTATTGTCAAATTCTAATTTCTCCAAAATTGTGCGTGTAGGAAAAAATCAAGGACAGATTCTGAATTAGCTCGAAAAACTCTACAATAAGAATCGCATAGTGAGAATCGATACGTCAAAAAACAGTTGAAATTTGTTGGACAGTGTTATTACATTTCTAAATGCATTCTTATGTAATGTATGCAACTGGACAATGTTAAAAATTTATTTCAAACAATGTTCATTTGACTGAATTTATTTATACAATATTTATTTATAATTTATACTGACAATACATTTGACAGAATTAATTTGCCTTCACTTGTTATAAAAAATATAATTGACTGCTTCATTTCGTTATTTTAATTAATAGTGCTACAATTAAGCTGCGGATTTTATTTGTTTGAATAGAAACAAACGTAAATTAAATGAATGAAAACACATGAATAGAACAAAAGTGAATAGGTGTAACACCAAACCGTGAAGTCATTCGAAGAATTTAAAAATATTGTTTTATTCGATTTATTGAACTTGTTAAAAAAGATGATTCATTTTTATTTATCATCTGTTTTCTACAACCGATCTGGAAAGTTTCCATTTTGCAGAAAGATCCACACTTTAATTGTAATGATTATAATTAGAGATTGTAATTAGAGTGTATATCTTAGAAAAAATAGAAACTTTCCAGATCTGTTGTAGAAAACAGATGATAAATAAATATACATCGTCTTTTTTAACATATTCAATAAATCGAATAAATCAATATTTTTAAATTCTTCTAATAACTTCACAAATGCATAAAATCCACAGTCTAATTATAATATTATTAATTTGAGTAACGGAATGTAGCATCCAATTATACATTTCTTAATAGTGGTAACTTACCACTGTCACAGATAATTGACTTTGAAAACCTCGCAATTTATAAACGTAAACGTCAAATTATAATTTGTATGCACTCAAATTAATTTTATACACTTTGTTGTTTAAGGTCACAGTACACAACATAAAAAGAAGAGAGAAATAAAAAATTATAGAATTCCATTCTGCATGATCTATTTAATTTTATTGATATAATAATGCCTCATACAATACTTAAATGTTTAGCAATTGATTAGATACCAACATATTTAATAATCTAAACTATATTTTTAATAAATAATGATATATTATATAACAATGGCACAACAATTTTTAGTGGTGACTCTGAGTCACTATTCGAGTGCTAAGGGTTAATTGAATATTCTTGGTATGACCGTTCTTCAGAATGTAGATGAAATTAGTTTCCAATAAAAAATTAATGAAATTCTGGAAAATATGTTTGCAAATATGTAGGTTTAAGTTTTGGGAATACGAAATATTATGGGCCCATTGTCGACCGAGGTTCTCTATGCACAGTGACTTGGCACGCGCCGTCGCGTGTGATAAACTTACAAGGGAACATATTCAGGTGAAACAAACCAATCTTGATGAAACTTATGCGAGATGTAATTCTTCGAAAAATATTTGACACGTATCTTCTTTTATTGGCAACCATCCACTTTGAAGGGGTGAAAACAGCCCTCAAATTTCGCTGTCAGATCCATATTTTGTTAGATATTTTGGAAACCAGAAATCGAAAAATTTGATTTTTTTAAAAATTGTGTTTTTCTTTTAATGGAGAATGTAGTATGTAGTGCAAAAAATTTTAACAAAATATGTTTGTTCAAACAATTTAATTTTAATTGTAATATTAATTTTAATGTACACTATGTGTGATCTTTGATCCAAAGTAGGGGATACATGTTTTAGGATTTTCTTCTTTTTTCCATTTAACAATATTTATGCATAATGAAAGATAGTCTTGCATCTGGTGTGCGAAGGAAGGAATTCTAGCTTGTTTGACAGAAATATAAGCGTTTATTCTTAACATATTATTTAAACAAATGTCTTTTGTTAAAATTTTTTGCACAACTACGTTTCCCATTAAAAACACGCAATTTAAAAAGAAAATCAATTTTTTTCGACCTTTGGTTTCTGAGATATCTCAGAAAATATGACTCTGACCAAGAATTTTGAGGGCTGTTTTCACCCCTTTAAAGTGGATCGTTGCCGATAAAAACAAACACGTGTCAAATATTTTTCGAAGAACTATATCTGACATAAGTTTCATCAAAATCAGCGTGTCTCATCTGAATAGGTTCCCTTGTTAGAGTACCAAGAAAAGAATTCGGAAATACAAGAATATAGAAGTGAATAAGCCTTCCCTTCTACTTCTCGACGTGGAAAAGTATCATGTAATCTGTTTACCGAACCCGAAATCGTTTATTAGATATTTAGATAGATTTATCGACGTTGTGTTCTGAAATTTTATCGCACGCAACGGTTTTGGTACGGTTAATGTTAATAATAATGGAGTTACAACATTTTTGGGACACCCACTATGAGTACAGGGTCTTCCATTAAGAAGTGTTATTTTAACGCCTTGCCAAATTATTTCCTTTACAATTGCAGTGATTAAAACATTTTTGTCCCCAAGAATGTCGTAGACGAGAAAAGAATTTATATTTTTTGTATGGCTATACATATTTACTTCAATACTTGTACAGTAAATTATCCATATAAGTGCCTAGCACGGGTCTGCCGAGGGACATTTATGCACCACAGTCACTATTCTTTGAGTGTTGCCGAACGTAGAAAAGGACAGCCGAGCTCGAGAGGCGTCTGTCGCCGAGAAATGTAAACATAGCTAATCCAAATTGCCAACTTCCTTATTTTTCATCATTTTTGTATGAGACTTCGATTACCATATTTGTGGCATTTTTCTAATGCAAAATGATACCAAACATGATATAATTCCGCTCATATTTAGGTGTGTAACGGCGAGCCTTTGAAATGTGCTGGCGACTACGACTCTGCGTCTCTTTCCTTCCCATACGCTATCCTACGCGCCCGAATCTTTAACTGTCTATTACACAAGTAAATATCATCGGAATTATATCATATGTGGTATCATTGTTCTTAGAAAAATGCCAAAAATATGGTAATCGCAGTCTCATAAAAAAATAATGAAAAATAAGGGAGTTGGAAATTTGGATTAGGCGGTCTCACCGAGACATCCGAGATGCATGATGTCATACTTCTCGGCGACCGAGGCCTCTCGAGTTTGTTGGCCCCTCAAGAGGGTATACCCCGCAGTAGTGGGGATAGCTCCGGGACTTTTAAAGGCCACACTTTTAAGACATTTATGGATATTTTACTGTATAATGAGTACCAACGAATCAAGTTTTACTTCATTTAGAAAGATAGGTGTAACATTCATATTTATTAAAATACGACAAGAGGTTAAATTATAGAAACACGCTGCTTTCGTTTGCAATGAACAATTTTTTAGAATTTAACGAACCCCGTGTTATTCGAAGAATGACAACCCTATTCTGAAATAGCGCGAAATTTAAAATGACTTCTCTTAATGGAAGATTCTGCAAAGAAAGGGTATATTCAATGCGAACTTACCGTTCCGCCATCTTGGTACGGTGACAAACAGTTTATTCCGCCATATTTCGATACCAACGGGTAACGCATTTTCTGGTACGAAATCTCCTCTCATCATCGCCATTTGTCTGCTTGATTCGTCAGGATAAGCAAAGTCCAACGTTCTCCAGAAGAATCTCTCGAGCAGAGGAGCTTTTCCAAACTGAGAGCCCCATCTTTGGAGTCCTTCCACTTTTCCGGATACCAAACATAACAAACTCACACAAAGTAATTCCCAACATATTTTCATTATGGTTTAGTACCTGTAAAATTTGAAAATTTTCAAAATGCCGGAAAGCAAACATACTATGATATTTCAATAATTCAAACATAATAGTGCAATTCAAATATAACTGCAGTGTGCAACTGTTTCATGCGAATTCCTGTTTTCTAGGTATATAACGTTTTATTTTACATAAAGTGAGAAATTAAAAAATGCGCGAAAAGTAATTTTGCGATATTTCAATAATTCAAATATAGTAGTATGCTAATTAAGAAAGAAGAATTTTTAATAACTGCAGCGTGCAACTGTTTCATGCAAATTCCTGTTTTCTGGGACTATAACGTTTTATTTTACATAAATTGAGAAATTAAAAAAATGCGCGAAAAGTAATTTTGCGATATTTCAATAATTCAAATATAATAGTATGCTAATTAAGAAAGAAGAATTTTTAATAACTGCAGCGTGCAACTGTTTCATGCAAATTCCTGTTTTCTGGGACTATAACGTTTTATTTTACATAAATTGAGAAATTAAAAAAATGCGCGAAAAGTAATTTTGCGATATTTCAATAATTCAAATATAATAGTATGCTAATTAAGAAAGAAGAATTTTTAATAACTGCAGCGTGCAACTGTTTCATGCAAATTCCTGTTTTCTGGGACTAAAACGTTTTATTTTACATAAAGTGAGAAATTAAAAAAATGCGCGAAAAGTAATTTTGCGATATTTCAATAATTCAATTATAGTAGTATGCTAATTAAGAAAGAAGAATTTTTAATAATTGCAACGTGCAACTGTTTCATTCAAATTCCTGTTTTCTAGGACTATATGATTGTATTTTACATAAATTGAGAATAAGCCACAACTGTAGTAAATCAAGTTCTATTTAATTTAATCAGTACATTGAATGTGTGATAAAATAGACTGCTGATTTTTAAGCGTTTATGAATAACATGGCTAGGTGCAATATAAAACAGTAAAAGATAAGATTTTAAGTATATGTTAATAAAAATTACTTTCAAATATTTGAGTAAAGTAAATAAAACATAATTTACACTACTGACTACTTGTTTATTAATATAATGATTAAGTGTTACAAATATAATATAAAAGATTATTATTCACTGATGTAGTTTGTATTTGATCGAATTTTTGGTGATTTTAGCATCTGCAAATCTTTGAGATCGAGATTTAACTTTTTACTACACTTTTCCTGCAGACCTAATTCAGATATAATTGGATTTGAAGACAGTAAGAAATAATTAAACAAAATCTTTATAATTATTGCCTATTTTCCAACGTTTCTCAATATTTTTGATAAAGTTCTCTAAAATTCCTTCAATATTATGTTCGCTCACATTCCTTCCGGCAAAAATAGCCTATCGTAATCCACTAACGCAATCCTTTCGTTTCAAATTCTTCAATTTCAACCATTCTTCGAACAACTCTAAGCGGGTGATCGTAGATACGTTTACTAAAATATTAAGATAAAATGATAATGGGATTGCGGGGGATCGCGTTTTCTCTTTGTCGTTTATGGAGATGAATTAAGCTTTCAAATTAAATACTTAGCAACGCGTGCAAATGCGTGCAAATTTTGTAAAACTTACGACATTCTAATAATTTTTCTTAAAAAGTATCAGTTCATAAAATATATCATAAAGTGTGTGAAGGAAAAGTAAACCTACCATTCCTAGTTACAGCCTTACTGATAATACCGTATATAACAAGATCCTAACAC
Organism: Lasioglossum villosulum; assembly: GCA_963971365.1. Lineage (NCBI taxonomy): Eukaryota > Metazoa > Arthropoda > Insecta > Hymenoptera > Halictidae > Lasioglossum > Lasioglossum villosulum. The sequence goes on from OZ020500.1 coordinate 23,019,405, forward strand.
AATTTATACATACTTCAAGAAAGAACTCGATATTTTGAGGTTATAATTTGGAACAATTGACCAGCGCAGAAAACAAAAATGTGATTACTGGAATGTTGACAGTCTTGTCAACAATAATACGGTGATGTGATTTAGTGATTTTGCTTATCTTAATGTAGTATACATATCAAACTATCATACAAGTATACATTTTAACAGATTTACGTTAGTTGGATTATTTAATTCATTCGTGCTAGAACTTACTTCTAGACCACTGTGGGGCGGATTGAAACAAAAATCCAGTGGGTATAGCTAAGATCTGTTGAATTATCAAAAATCAATCAACGTTCTCAGGATCGTTTTATTTAAACAGAGATTACAAAGTATCGATGGAACGTTCTCAGAATCATATTTTCTACACAGAGATTTCGAGGTAACCCATTCGAGGTAACCCATTAGCTTTGTCGAAGTCAAGACATCGGTCGATACTGAGCTTCCTTTCGCGCCGTGAAATGAAGTTATTATTTCATTTATTGAATCAGTGTGTTTTATCTTTTACACCCATATCCAATAAGATCCACCCTACCAATCACGCAAAACAGATATTTAAATGAGAAGAGGACTAGTAAAGCTACGTTTCGATCATTCTCGCAACCATACTGGTACTTCTATGAGTAGGCGTGTGTGATTGCGGGGAAATGTTACTTTCTAAGTGCAAAAACAGGACAGAAATAAGAACCCGACGAAAAGTCGAGCAAATGCATGCATCGGTGGTAGGGAAAGTGTTAACGACACTCCTAGACGCATATCAGCGTTGAATTGTCAACTATTTATCAGAAACCTGTTACATTATTCAACACACATCTGCGTAAGTCGCAGTGAAAGATTAATTTCCTTCGATCAAATTTTTCACTTAATTCGCGTACACAATGCACGATGCATATCTAGCTGGTATGTGCGATTATCTACTATAGCTACCAGGCGCGAGCCCACGGAACCGTGTCGTGTGCAGTAATCCGAGGGAGTACTGGAAATTACGCGTAACGATAACGAACGCATTCTCACAAATATAATTCACTGATTCGTATCTCGCATGAAATTGCTGGATTTCGTAGACGAAAGGCGCGGACTGTGACGGCCTGACAGATGAATCGTCACGGATCATCGGCCATTGCAATCTAACTATCAATTACTCGCTTCCTAGTCCATAATTAAACAAGGAGATAGTGTTTGTTTTCCAATCATCTTGTGAACCAGACCACGGTAACGTTGCTTCCGAGATACTTTCCGCGCGCGTAATTACCTAACAACTTCAGAAAATTAATTAGGCATTAACTTAAGTGCATTTGGGAAAAATTCGCGAAGGATGGAACGTGTAACTAACCAGATCGATTTAATAAGAACGAATGTAATTATCAGATTTGCGCGTGTTCAAGTCTTAAGTTACAAATTATTACTTGCGAACAAGTTTATTAATTGCATGGACAAATTCGATTTTGAAAATTTATATTTCGTCTGCTTGAGATTTATATGATTTTAAATACGTAAATTACACTAACTTCACTTGAAATATTATCATGTAAACATCTTGCTTTAAAATGGAAAGTTTGTATCTGAAATTCTTTCTGTACCTAAGTAATATGTTGATAATAATTGAAATTTTTGAAGATCTGCTTCTTTCAATTCTCAAACTACAAATAGTTATCTGTAAACAATTTTATTAATAACATTCGATTTTCAAATGACCCAAGGAACCTCCCATTTCTGGGAGTTACACTTATTTTGGGACACCCTGTATAGCTAATTCGGCCCTGCACGTTAGAAGCAGCTATTCTACGGTTTAACTAATTTTCTTTAATTTTCTTTAGTATTATTATATATATATATATATATAATAATTATTATTTAAGGTAAAGGTACCTGTAGTTGACCATGAACGAGTAATTGACCATTTTGTAGAAAACCATAAAAAATAAGATTTTTATAAGCTGTACACATTTAATGAAAGTGAACCTCGGATGCCATACCATCTGTTGGTTTTTCTCTAATACTATTCTCTATGAACTTGCAACGTCTACTATGTTCCTCAATTAAACTTTTTATGGAATTGATTTGTTTTATTTCTTATTTCATTCTTTAGTTGTAATTTGTGCTGGAAATTGTTGAAACTAGTAGGAGGTCAATTACTAGATTTTTCATTTTCATGAGTGGTCAACTTCTGAAGCAATTACTGAATTTCTAAATATGTTTCTTAAATTTGTATAAGTAAACTTTTTTAAAAAAGTGGCCTTGGTACATAATTTAGAACACTTAAAGAGTGTCTTCAGACATCGACTCTCGCTGTTTGATGATAGAGTAAATGGTTACTATTGTTCTCGTGGAAAACTACTCTTAACGGGTCAACTACTAGTATCTTTACCTTATTTCATGTAATTTTATCAGAGACATCGAGGTCATTTTAATTTTTTTAAACGGTACTTAAAACGGATTTTAAAACTTTACATTTCGTTGGTTCAAGTTTGTATGCTTTAAATTGAATCACTTTGTGATTATATTTTTTACAGTTTTATAGCCATATATATTGTTTACTAGCTGACCTGACAGACGTTGTCCTGTCCAAATTTCAATAAATTTGGTTGTGATCATTTTGTGAATTTGTGAAAAGCTATAGGATATGCGTAAACAAAGTAAAAATGAGAAAAAGACGTATTTCGAAGTGATTATTGTAGAAAATAGACTTGGATAATGTAAATTCATATTGAAATATTGATTAAAAGCTGCGACATTTTTTGTTGTTGTATTGAAATATGATTCAAAAAGTACTTTTAATATTTCCCGAATTTTCATGTTTCCTGGAAATTTTTCCAATTTTTTTACCCTAAAAACCTAATTCGGACTACAACGAACATTTAAAAAAAACGAACATTTAAAAAAAACAATTAGAACCGTTCTCACGTGATGTCGTGGCCAACGAACAGCATTTCATTTTTATGATATAGATTTGTATATTTTACTTTCGTCATTGATCTGGTTCACGGAAATTGCTTTACCAGAATACAATTAATTGAAGGTATTCTCAAACAAACAGAAACTGGGCAAACATATTTCGTAGTGTCTCTTACTGTTGCATTCGGTCATCCAATTTTAGAAATTAATTTTTAAATAAACTGCTTTAGAACTATTTACCAAAAATCACTGAATGACACTTGTGATACACATATCCTAAATCCTAATCGGTAGGATTAAGAACAAAATTTTTCTGAGGATAAAAATCACGGTGAACAATTTGGAAAAATTAACGTGTGATTAATTATTTGTCACGGAGTTATAAGTTATGAGTTTAAATAAAAAGAAGTCGATAAAAATTGAATGTCTTCATAATTTTGCACATCAGCGTAATTAATTAGAAATGAGATAGTATAGGGGTAATAGTTCTAAACCGTCACTGTTATTATTTACTTGAAACACTGTATTCACTTAAAATTTCGACACGAACGTAACTGACAAGTTAATATCGAAAACTGAAAATGAACAGTCATTTTTCTTCGCACTTAATATTATTTTATTTTCAACGAATAATTTACTTTCACACTAACACCAATATTCAGCAGTACGCTTTGTTTTTTATTTCCAAAAGAATTCTGCCACGGTGCGATCAAGAGCGTATGATAATTTAAGGCTTCATCAATCAACGGTGCTCAACGACAGCCACTCGCTCGCTCGAAATCAGTAATGAAAAAAATTATTGTTCGAATATATTTTATCGAAAGAATCTCGCTATCTCAATCTCAGTCTTTCATTGATGCAATGTAACTTAATCAAGAAACAGAAAGTAAGTTATGGTAAGACCTGTAATGTAATAATTAGACAGCGGATGTTATGCATTTATGACGAAAATGAGTAGGTGTAATTTCAAATAATGAGTTCATACGAATTTACTTTTAAACTATTAAACGTGTTAAGAAATAAATTAGATTTCTATTTCATTCCAGTTGGCTGCAATTGGGATAGAATAATTTCACTTAGCATAAACATCCGCTGTCTAGAAATAATAACTAGGACATTTATACAAAATATTTATAACATTTTCTCTTTCCTTGATCATTTTAGTAAGTCGAAAATGATGGAGCAGTATTTTTAAATTTCTTGAATATTTTCACTGATTTGAGTTTTGAGCTACAAATTTAATTAATGCATATCGTTTAAACAAATAATAAAATTCACGTATTTACATTGTATGCGATTGATCAAAACTAGATTTAGCAAAAGGTTTAATAAAATGTAACAAAAAAAAATTCTTTCTCGTAACCAAATTTAATTTGAACACTTTTCGTCATACATGCATAAAATCCGTTTAAATAAGTAAGATATTTGAGAGAAATTTAAGAAACATGATTTAGTGACAGGTTTAATGAAGTCTAACAATATTTCTTTTTTTTAAAACGATTTTAATTTGAATATATATATATATATATATATATATTCAATTATAATTATATATTATATAATATACATATAATATATTATTATTTTATATTATTATTTTATATTGTACAATAATATATAATATATTATTATTATATATTGTACAATAATATATAATATATTATTATTATATATAATACAATAATATCTAAATAATGTCTAAAACGCGAAATTTAGTGACATTTTGCCCAAAACCCAACTGTATCATATCGATATCTGTTGAGTGTTTATTGCTTTCTAAATATCCATCAACCTCGAAAATGAAAATATTAATAAAATTTAATAAAAACCATTACTGTAACAAACGGTTAAATTTGGAAGTTTTGAAGATTGCCGTTCCGATGGAAAAAATTGCTTTTCTACTTTAAGATGCCCTGACGATCCTTTTTAATATATTGCTTCAAATTTTTTTTTTAATGAAAGGTTTATCTTTAAGCTGTAAATTACCATTTGTCAAATGAAAATTAGTATTTGTAATGCATTAAAAATGTTACGCAAAATGTAATGAAGAAAATTTATCATAGAATTTGACAAAATGGAATATTTTCAGCATACTTGTCTCTATGTAATCATGCAAGAATCACTTTCTAGATCGTCCTATATCAAAAGTTATTATTGTTTAAAGCCGTCCCACAGTGGTCCGGATTAGAAAATCGTGTGACATTTTGCCGAAAAATGAACTTTCTCGTATCGACATGTACAATGTTTGCATTGCTTCTTAAATATCCACTTAGCTCAAAAATAAACAAATTAATACAATTAAATAAAAATTGTAATCGTAACGAACACTTAAACTTGGACATTTTGAAAATAGTATGTTTCGCAGAAGAAAGATGGTTATCTTCATCAGGATGCCCTGGCTAAGCTGTTTAATATTTTTTCTCTGTTCGTCTTTTAAAATGAAGAGCACTCCTTTACGATAAGAATTTACACTGACAATTAAAAATTAATTTAAATAATGTATTTAAAAAATAATGCACAGTATAGGCACAGAAGTTGTCAAAATTCCTCATCTTTGATAAGGAATATCTTTTGAGTTCCAAATAGTACCGCATTATTACAAATTGTACTATTTTCAGTACACTTTCCTCTATTTAGTTATATACGATTTACTTCCCACATAGGTTTAATTAAATCACTCAATAAAGTAAGTAAAATGTTAACAAAAATAATTAAACAAACACTAAACATATTAAATTATTTATCATTAGCAAGTGATTATTTTTTCATATATTTTCAGTCAACATTTATTCCCTATAACTTTTACAAAAGTTGTGCAAAAGTGTCACTAAATTTATTGATTCGGACCGCTAAAAAATTTGTATTATTATAAATTATTAGAAAAAATAGTTCATAAACTTATATTTAAACAATCTTATTTTTAATAAAAAAATATCTATGAAAATTAATTTAAAAATATTGTTTAACAAATGCAAATAATATTTAATTACCTGTGGTTACAAATGACTATTTTTTAAATATTTTTAGTGAAAATTTCATTGCTATATCCCTAATGGTTTGAAAGTTACAAGAAAACGTCACCGAATTTCTCCATCCGGACCACTGTGCGGCATCTCCCTGCACTATCCGAGCGGCGAAAATCCCGCCGAATGTCGTTACTTATCGATTGCGTTATTCATGTTTCTAATTTACGATTTCGTTTATTCTGGTTTTACGTGTTAAAAGGTAAAGACGTGTTTGGAGACTTAGACGAAATAATTTCATTAATTGTATTTGTTATATTTAAAAATAAATGTTAAATTCTTGAGTTTACGAACGTGATATTCCATCTACGATTTAAATCCTACATTATTGTATATATTTATATATATATATATATATATTTAGAAAACTGTATATGAAATTAAATATGAGAAATGATTGAAAACCTAGAAAATATTGAAAATTTTCTAGAAATTATAATTCTTCTTCAAATAATTATTACTCGATGAAATTTCTGCACACAGTTCACTGATGTTTGAAAGAACTTCTCCTAATCCGCGTGAATCTTAATCTGTCTAACCGTATCGACACGTTCCTACAAATCACAATAACAGAATAATTATAAATTAACCAATTATTTCATAAGACTATGTATGAAATTAGATAAAAAATTTAGAAAATATTAAAAACCATTGTTGAGAATAATCCAAGAAATTGTTGCACACTGTATTTCTATTGATTGCTAATTCGCTCTCGAAATGATTTTTGTACACTTGTTAACACGAAAGCAGCACGACTATGCATAAATGAATAATTTATTTAAACCTGTCGCGCTTGTGTATACCTCTTTGGCGAAAATTGGTAACGATAGTTGATAACTTCGTCTTTGGGACGAATAGACACACGATTCGTAGAAAGGTAGTAGCAAACAGTGGAAGTAAACTGTTGGTTCCTGCAAAACGGCACTGGTATATATGTACTCAGTTCGTGTGACACGTGCCCGGTCGGCTATAGACATTCACTCGTCTAAACCTGTGTTGGTACACTCTGATCCATAAATATCCGGAAATACAATGGCCCGATAAATTAAATGATTAAATATCTCTATTGTTGGAACGACAGCAAAAGAGTTGTGAGGAATTCCAAGATTTCACCGATAAGTCTTATAACAATTAGACCGCGGATTTGATGCGTTCACATTAAAAGAACAGTAGAACAACATTCGAAGAATTTTAAAATACTGTTATATTGTTTTTAGCCTACTAAACGTATTTGGAAAGAATATAAAATTACTAAACATATTTAGAAAGAATATAAGAATATAAAATTAATATAAATAATACTATACTGTACATAATTTAATTAAACAGTTACGACTTTTATGTTATGTTATAACCAGACTGTGGATCTTTACGCATTTGCGAATTTTTAAAATTTTCAAAACATGCTAGAATACAAAATTTTACCGATTTTTATACAATTTTTATTTATTTCAAATCTATAAAGGCTACTGCCACTGAAATAAGATTGTATTTGTTTCTGCTTTCTTAAAATTAAACTAGACAAATTAAAAATTGCATAAACAGTCGCAGTCTGTTTATAACATTTTTAAAATATGGCGTTTAAAATTATGACACTAACAATCTGCTTCTGTTGACATTGATTATTAATCAACAATAAATTGTTATTAATGAATTAATAATGTTTCCCAGGGTTATCATATTTTATACCGCGAAACACGTTCAGACACGTTCGAACACGTTCGGACACGTCAGTCTATATTCATTATTTGAAGTATTATTTCAACAATAAATTGTTATTAATGAATTAATAATGTTCCCCAGGGTTATCATCTATATAAAAATGGATGTTTGTATATATATATTAATATAATTAATATAAAATTAATATAAATAATTAATACTATACTGTACAGAAGTTAATTAAGTAGTTATGACTTTTATGTTTTGTTATAACCAGACTGTGGATCTTTACGCATTTGCGAATTTTAAAAATTTTCAAAACATGCTAGAATACAAAATTTTACCGAATTTTATACGATTTTTGTTTATTTCAAATCTATAAAGGCTACTGCCACTGAAATAAGATTGTATTTGTTTCTGCTTTCTTAAAATTCGCCTAGATAAATTAAAAATTGCATAAACAGTCGCAGTCTGTTTATAACATTTTTAAACTATGGCGTTAAAATTATGACACTAACAATCTGCTTCTGTTGACATTGATTATTATATGTTGAATTTACGTCAGTTTTAGTCTTTCTAACCCTTCGAGAATGAATTTCGTCGTATAGGCAGTAGCCGTACATTTATTTAATTCCTGTCGTTGTAAACAAATAATTTAATTATTCGAGTAATAAAAGATGAATTTTTATTTTGATCCACTATGCTACACAGATTAATTATTGGAGTAATAAAACATGAATTTTTATTTTAATGTAATAACCGAAGAGATTAATATACGATTTAGTTTCCGCATATTTAAAGAAAAACTCGTCGGCAAGGAGTTAATGTTTAATGAATCATATATAAATTAGGTAATTATTTAGAAAGTACCACTCATCTCCGATTTTGATGAAATTTAAATATGTTATAGATTTCGACAGTTTTAATAACTTTTTCCTTTTCCAATATAAGGGGGTCGCTTTTGATTTTCGAGATATTCGCAAAAAGCTATTGGTAATACTGTATTAAATTTTTCATATTCTTGCACGCATTTGGCATCGCCAGGCTGATCCAGTGTGCGTCTGTTTACTTTTTCTTTTGTAAATATGTTGTGGAGATGAGAGAAGAAACTATTATTAAATAAAAACTATATAGGGTGATACATACATAGGGTGAGCTTAATTTTGAAAGACTACCCCTAAATTTACATATGCATGGTCGGTCTTCCCCCTCCCCCCCTCGACCTAGCTACAACTCATACTATTCGCATGATTTTTCCATTACTAGTTCAAATTCTGGATACAGCTACAATGCAAAGATTATGCAAATTGAACGAGTTGTGGTTAGGTCGTAAAGGGTGTGAAGGTCGTTAGACCGGGCCAACCACGCATACGAAAATCCAGGAGTAGTGTATCAAAATTTGAAAGCTCACTTAGTATGTATGACCAGAGTGAGCCTCTGTTTTTTCTCTCATCCACAACACGTTGACAAAAAAAGGAAACAATTACTGCGCCGGAGTAGCCTTACGTTGCCACAGAGCGTGCACGAATCCGGAACATTGAATACAGTATTAGCAATAGCTTTTTGCGAATATTTCGAAAATCAAAAGCGACCCCCTATATTTGGAAAAGGAAAAATTTTTCAAGATGTCAAAATCTATAACATATTTAAATTTCATCAAAATCGGAGATGAGTGGTACTTTCTAAATAATTATCAAAATGAATTTTGATTTTGTTGTAACAGCTGAAGAGATTAATACAAGATTTAGCTTCCGCACATTTAATGAAATATTCGTCGGCAAAGGGTTAATATTTAATGAATAATATATAAATTATTCATTGGAAAGTTGAAATGATTCTATGACGCGGTACCCTGGAGAATAGTAGCTTAATTATGTGTTTATGCACGGGAGTGTACACGTGTCAGAATAAACCTGTGAAATCTAGTTCTCCCCAATTGATCACGGGCCAGTTCAAAGTGACTTTTTCCGAAATTTGTTATGGAAAGGCGCATAACAGGTATGCGCCACTTGGTAGGCCAATATGAGTATTACTACATAATCTACCGAGACATTGACGGGATCGTTGCAGATACTAAAGCCATTTCGCTGCGAAGGAATCCTAATTGAATCATACTCGTGCTTTTGCATATCCGAGCTGAATTAAGAGGGCAGCAAAATTTGAACTTTGGCATTATCGCCAATATTATCGCTCGTATCAGATTTACACGACATTTGAAAATTTATTTATTTCATAATTAGAATTTTTTTTCGCGGCGTCTAGGTTCGATCGTTATTCTTTTTGTACTTGCTCTACTTGTAGCAAATATGTAAGAATTATTATCATACGTGTGCTATAGAAATAGTAGAGGAAAAACCTAGAACCCGTCACGAACCTAGACGCCGTGAAAAAAATTGTAATTATCTAATATTGCAATCGAGAAAAAGTAAAAACAATTAATTTATTTCGTTTGTTCTTTCGAAGATCAGCTGAACAAATGACTGCCAACGAAAACTACTGTTTCTTATTATCGGTCAGTGGATCTTTATGCAAAATAAAAATTTTCTACCTGAATTGCAACAAATTGGAGTGGAATAGAAATTTATTTCATTTTCTTTTTTAATGCGTTCAATAAGTTGAAAATAATATAATAATATTTTTAAATGCTTCGATTGCTTTTATAGTTTATCTGACACCTGCTCATGTTTGTCAGAAATGTATAAAATCCAGAGTATACTTACAAATTACCTCGGTACTGTCCCATTTACGATCATTAAAATTAATTATACATTTTTTTATTTCTGATCTTAGGTATTCTGTAAGTTCTAAAAGAATATATATATATATATTTTGAAAAAATTTCTTTTCACATCCTTTAGTAAACTAATTGCACTAGCTTGCCAAAAAAATTCAAATCGTATAGTACAATATTAAAAAAGTTATCGTCTTTGTAAGAGTGTCCGAATATTAGTGGGAGTCACTGTATATATAAAAATGGATGTTTGTATATATATACTAATATAATTATGATCAAAAATCTAAATTCTTCTCACATAAAGCACGGGCGAAGCCGTGTCGGGGGCTGCTAGTCTCATATAAAACTGTATCATCCGATACAATTCGTCAACATTATTAGAAAGGTTATTATTAGGCAAGATAAAAATTTTCTATCTGAATTGCAACAAACTGGAGTCAAATAGAAGTTTTTAACTTCCCGATTCATAGGGAAGTTACCGTTTATTCTTTTCCAATGCGTTCAATAAGTCAGAAATATAATAATACAATAGTATTTTTAACTTTCCGATTCATAGAGAAGTTACTGTAATTACCCCGAAAATCGAAAATCGAGATTTTAGCAGATCGTCACGTTTCATGGTCATTGGAGTCATTTTAGACTATTTTTATCAAAAAGTTTGTGTATGTGTGTATGTGTGTGTCCGTTTTTATGGTATCAAATTTTTCGTTAATATTTTTTGAAAAAGTAACAACGCGATCAGAATAATGAATGATGCAATCGATGTGCCCCGTTGTAATTTAGAGCTGATTAGATTTTGGTCCATATTGGTCGAGTAGTTTTTTTAGTTTTTTCGAAAGAAGTTCATTCAGCAATGCAAATTATACCAGAGGACGGAAATTTTCCACCAAAGAAACAAACGTAATAATTATATGTATTTTATTTTTATTTTTTTATAATTTTTTTTTAATTAAAAAAAAATTTTTGATTTCCCTTTTTTAATTATGCAACTAATGCTAATATTACCGCTTACAATAATCGAAAATTATCCCAATACAAGAGTGAGTTAATCATCTCTACTGCCAAGAATGCATTTTCAAATATTATCGATGAAAGTACAAAAAAAATTTATATTACAATTTTTGAAAAAAACAATCAGTTCAAAACGAATTATTAACTGAGATTAAATTGAAAATTAATATAAAATATACGATATTGAATAACATTGATGTTGAAAGTCGGACTGGTTTTTTTTAATTCAAAAGACTACATACGTCATGTGGTTGGGTATACCCTATATGCTTTAGCTTGAGCTTTTTGAAAATTATGTTATTTTTGCGGTAGGACGCACCGTTCCCAAGATACAGCCATAGACGCCATATAGCAAACATTTTGTTAAGTAGAAAATGATTGAAATTCCCCGAAAATGTATAATCTTCCTAAAACGTACATTTAATAATGATAATAATATACTGCAACTAACGAATCGGGAAGTTCTTTGTGTGGCTCCTGGAGAGTTAGTCAAACCCTAGTCAAACTCTTAAAATGTCGTTACTTATTCGAATTGCAGCATTGTTATTTTTCTTAAAGATTTATCATTACAAGTTCATGCTCTGCAATTATTGTCTACCTCAACGTATATACCAAATTAACAACAAAACATCGCATCAAACACAAATGAAATATTAACTCAATAAACGCGGGAAGTTCGCATGTATAATTTTGAATATGAGGTTCAAATCTGTCATGTCCTCGTTTTAGTTGCTGTTTTGTAATAAAACCTAATTTGTTGTTTTTATTTTTTGTCATGATCCTTATCCTGTTACTAAACTTACAATTAGTCGAAAAAGAAAATTAAAGGTAACATTAACAAGTAAGTTTTATTAACATTAACAGTATATTTATAATTATAAAGAGAGATTCAATTATAAAGATTTATATTTATAATTATAATTATAAATTATTACTCTGTATACATAGTTGTGATGTATTCACAGTCAAATTTGCAATTTCAATTTTATTCTTCACATATTTTTTACTTTGTTAATTAAATATTTTGAAACCTGTTTTGCGAGGAATGTCAGTTCAATGCTGGTTTTATTACATACACTACCGGCCGAAAATTTGGAATCACTTGCTGATTTTTGTGAAAATCAAATATATCGATAAATTTTAATATTAAATATTGAATTAAAATGAATATTAACTAGTTGATTAATATTTCTTAACAGATTTCAGCATTTTCTAATGCTCTTGTATAGTTTATAAACTCTGTATAGGACAATGTTCGGAATTCACATTTGTAAAGGGACATCTTTGGCAACTTTTACAAAAATCATGGAAAAAAATCAAATTAGAAACATTCGAACAACTAATTGCTAGGATGCCCTGAATATGTCAAGGTGTTATTAAAAAATAAAGGTGTGTTTTTACTGAAAGAAAAAAAGAAAATACGCATTTCATGATAAAAAAAATAATATAAAACGTAAAACATACTGTTCGAAAGTTTTTTGACAAGTTAATCTTCCTTAGTTGTTCTAAAGACATTCAGTTCTTCTTCTAAACCTTCTGTTTCTCTGAATTTACGCAGTGATACTTGGCCTGTAGTGTGTATCTGAGATTGACAATTGTAATATTTCATATTGACACTGAATGTAATGGTGTTGCCTTATAAAAATAACAAAGTTGAATTTATTTGGATTTTGTGCGATTTGTATCCTCTAAAAATATTACAAAATTTCTTGGAATGTTCATTCTTTGCTTATTAATACATACATGTGCATTAATCTATAGTATTAAAATGAAAATGTGTGCAAATATGTTACATATAAAAGTTTAAAACTTTTAAAAATAATCTATACATTTTATAGTTGGCTATATAAAGGTTAAATGAAATAATTCCTTTAATCAGTCCCATAAAAAGACCTTTATAATTTCAATGATTTGAAAATCGATTATACATATAGAATTGTTCATTGGACTTGTGGTGACAGGTTTAGTGTTAAGGCCGTACATAGAATTACTTTGTTGAGCGATAAAGTACTTAAATAACCGTTACTTCCTTGACTCGGTTTATTTGATCATATTGCGTGGTCTTTCGTTACAAATACGCACCTGGTCTCAGGTTCATAAGAGTAGTATACATTCACTTGCCTGGAAAGCTGGTGCCGTTTCCGACATGATGTCTCTATGGTCCTTTTTTATACCAGATAAAGTCTTATTCGACTCGGTTGACGTGAGCTCTACATTAAATACCCCTTTACTGTCCGGGTTCGTGGGTATGATCACTGTTTAGTGCTTAGGGGGGTACCGTACCCATGGATATGACTAGCATATTACCAGAATATTACTAGAAAAACAAGTGAAAACAGTGTTTACGGGAAACCATTTTTTGTTTTTATACAAGCATGTTACGAGCTGTGTGAGGGCTCATTCTAAAGAGGAAAGTCGATCGCAGGTCGCTCTGCTCATGATTTAACAAGATTATGTTCATATTTAATAATATGAGCGTCCAAAGTAAGGGAAACAAGTCGAAACAACCACCCTCAGGTTCCCATGCATTTTTCTAATACAAAACTGTCTTTTGACTTAAATCATGAGCAGAGCGACCTGCGATCAACCTTCTGTCAAAAGAACCTTTATGCAGCTCTAAATATGCTCGTATGAGCTGCATGCGTACTCATTCTAAAGAGGAAGGTTGATCGCAGGTTGCTCAGCTCATAATTAAGTTAGATTATGTTTATATCTAATAATATGCGTGTCCAAAGTAGTGAAAACAAATGAAGAAAAAATCAGCAGATTCTAATGTATTTTTCTAATACAAAACGATTTTTTCTACTTGAATCATGAGCTGAGCGACCTATGATCAACCTTCCTCTTTACAATGAGCCCTCACACATCTCATAACATGTTTGTATGAGGACAAAAAATGTTTTCCCGTGATCGCATTCAATTGTTCCCCAGATTCCCTTCATGAAGGGCAATGAAGGGCAAGTAGAACAAATTTTAATTCAGATACTCAAACCAGATGGCGCTTAGACAGGAGAATTATCAGCGTAGATTCGTAACAACAAAAATATAAAGGGCTTGAAGCCACTCGGATCCATTAATAGCAATAAAGATATATTAAAAAAGAAAAAAACCTGTATTGATAGCGAAATTGAAGCGTTAGATTGATACAAATGTATGCTCATCACTGTTGCCAAACTGTTTTTCAGCGTGGAGGTTGGTCACAATGAAAAATACTATAGTCACGTGGGGCCCCTACCCCCTTAAGGGGGTACCAGACCCATGGATATGACTAGCATATTACTAGAATATTACTAGAAAAACAAGTGAAAACAGTGTTTACGAGAAACCATTTTTTGTTTTTATACAAGCATGTTACGAGCTGTGTGAGGGCTCATTCTAAAGAGGAAAGTCGATCGCAGGTCGCTCTGCTCATGATTTAACAAGATTATGTTCATATTTAATAATATGAGCGTCCAAAGTAGGGCAAACAAGTCGAAACAACCACCCTCAGGTTCCCATGCATTTTTCTAATACAAAACGGTTTTTTGACTTAAATCATGAGCAGAGCGGGCTACGATCAACCTTTCACTTTACAATGAGCGCTCACACAACTCATAACATGCTAATATGAGGACAAAAAATGTTTTCCCGCAAACGCTGTTTTGTTGATGAAATCTGTGTTTGCGGGAAAACATTTTTGTCCTCATATTAGTATGTTATGAGCTGTGTGAGGTCTCATTGTAAAGAGGAAGATTGATCATACCCCGCTCTGCTCATGATTTAGATAGATTATGTTTATATCTAATAATATGAGTATCCAGAGTAGGGAAAACAAATGAAGAAATATTCCGCAGATTCTAATGTATTTTTCTAATACAAAACGATTTTTTCGACTTACATTATGAGCAGAGCGGGCTATGATGAACCTTCTTCTTTACAATGAGACCTCACACAGCTCATAACATACTAATATGAGGACAAAAATGTTTTCCCGTGATCGCATTCAATTGTTCCCCAGATTCCCTTCATGAAGGGTAATGAAGGGCAAGTAGAACAAATTTTAATTCAGATACTCAAACCAGATGGCGCTTAGTCAGGAGAATTATCAGCGTAGTTTCTTAACAATAAAAGTGTAAAGGGCATGAAGCCACTCGGATGCATTAATAGCAATAAAGATAATGATTAAAAGAAAAAAACCTGTAATTATAGCGAAATTGAAGCGTTAGATTCATACAGATGTATGTTCATCACTGTTGCCAAATTGGTTTCCCGCGCGGAGGTTGGTCACAATGAAAAATACCATAGTCACGTGGGGCCTCTACCCCCTTAAGCAAAAATATCTGTTTTTGTTGCCCAAAAGGGTCTTGAGTAGAATCATAGGATCTAAGAAAGAGCACGGACCCGAAGTTTCTTCTGAGATCAAGGCTTTACTGTATTTGGATATACTCATTGTATTTTCTGTATACAGCCGAAGTTGTTAAGAAACTTTTGTATAATATTTGATAAATTCGAAACTTGTTCGAATCATATATGTTCAAAAATGGTAACTATAAAGATCACACTTCGTTAATGAAACAAACTTTTTATCCTTGAACAAGGAATAGAATTTTGTGTAAAAGTAGAAGCTAATGATCTGTTTATAAATCTACCTATTAAGAAATTATCAATAAATTTTTATTTCAACAGAAAAGATAGTAAACATTAGTTGGTAAATGAGACTTCTTACCGTGCAAAATTTCTAAGGTGTTGTGTATTTTCATTATTCTAACATGAGTATTCTAAATTCTTATATATATATAAGAAGAGTTATACAAAGGTATAAAAATATTGTTAATGCAAATATCCCTCACTAATTAGTTTTAAATAATCTTAAGTAGCTCTAAACCTAAGAAATTATATAATTAATATATAATACAATTATTATATATTATATAATATTAATAATATTAACATAATTAAAAAATTATATATATATATATACAGGGTGTCCCAAAACTACCCTAGGAGCCGAAAATGGGAGGTTCCTTGGGTCATTTGAAGCGACATTTTCCTTTACAAAAATGGTGTCCGTGGCTTTGTTTAGGAGTTATTAACAAAAAACACGGATCAATCAGAGCGTGGCTACAGCGGATTGATTCTGAGTCAACCAATGGCAACAGCACACCTCGTGGGACCTGTCGCAGAGTCGGACTCCGTTCGCTATAGCTGAGCTCTGATTGGTCCGTGTTTTTCGTTAATAACTCCTAAACAAAGCCGCGGACGCCATTTTTGCAAAGGAAACTGTCGCTTCAAATGACCCAAGAAACCTTCCATTTTCGGCTCCTAGGGTAGTTTTGGGACACCCTGTATGTATATATATATATATATATATATATATATATATATATATATATATATATATATATATATATATATATATATATATATAGCAGAATACGATTACAGATTGATACATTCTCCAATTACTTTTTTGCTTCATTCTTTATTGATGCGATAAAACTGTAGCAATTAAGCAAACAAAAAATTCATATACGAATCGTGTAAAGCATGTAAAAAAATTTCGAACACAAAGAAGTCCAAAAAAAATTATCGAGGAGTTTTGCCGAAGGGGGCATAAAAATTTGTAATTTTGATAATAAAATTCTTTGAAAAGACACATAAATTATGAAAATTAATAAACACTATCCGGATAAATAAGTGACACACCTACAACAATTCTTCTCAGGATTAAAATGTGTATTTGGACGAATGAGTGATAGCATACGTTAAGGTAATAATATAGTAGATATTTTTTCCTAAGAGTATATTATTTATGAAAATTCAACTCGTTAACCCTTGTCTATTCCCTGTTAACCCTTAACTGCTGTTCAGGAAACTAATCGTTACTCCGGTTTTACACCAGTCATTATTCTGTTCCATGAGATACATGCGAGAAACGTGCAATAGTAGGCGGAACAGAGAAAACTCACGAAGCATGAAAAGGTCCACAATAAACTGTCGCGTGGTAGAACAACCGGTTCGAGATCATTACTGTGAAATCGCTCTTACATTACGATTTTTTCATTTCGTCTTAGAATTAAAGACAGAAAAAGAAATACATTTCTCTGACTGCTAATATTGAACATGTTCATCAAACTTTCCAATGAGAAAGGAAGTGTAATCAAAATTAAAATTTGAAGTAATATAAAGAAAACACTTTTTTCTAGATAGATTCAATATACGTGTCAGCGTCTAATGGATTTATAGATTTAAAAAAAATTAATATATACGTAGTGTTTAATCGATTTATGTATTTTTTGAAGTAAATATACCTGTTAGCGTTTTTAATGGATTTATAGATTTTTAAAATTAATATACATGTTAGTGTTTAATGGATTTGTAGAATTTTTAAAATTAATATACATGATAGTGTGTTTAATGGATTTATAGATTTTTTAAAGTAAATATACATGTTAGTGTTAAATGGTGATTTATGGATTTTTCTTAATGAATCTACAAATCCATGAGACACTAACATGTATATGGAATCTATTTAGAAAAACATTGTTCCTATATTTGACTTCAAATTTTAATTTCGGTTACACTGTTTTGTAACGAAGCATTGTAACGAAAACTACAATCAAGTTTTGATCGAATTGGGATGTTGCGTCACGTTCCATTAAATGCTTGAAGTTGCTACTTAAGTACAAGACACGGTACATTATATGTTTCTTGCGTGTACTTTATTAGATAACATTACTCTACTTTTTGTTAATGATTACACTCTCCAACTACGCGGTATGTTTTTCCTTCAAATTTTGTGTCAAGGCAATGAGTACATGTTCCACTCAGAGTCACCAGATTAAGACTTGTCTCCCCACTTTACTTTCCCCTTCTACGATGCTAGCCCCTCGCGCTTCCACCACGGTCCGATCACGTGACGCGTTTCATCTTTACCGTGCATATGTCACAATGTCACGTGACTAATCCGGTATTGGCAGAGAAAGGATCACTTTTACCCCTCAATTCGAATCAGTTCCCCTGATCTAGCGACTTTGAATTTATGCAGTGATTCAAGTACTTTCCATACGTTTAGTTTTATAAGTTGGGGACGAAAATGAGAAATATTAAAAAATATATAAGACTTAACCATGCAATATGGAATCACATGTTATATCTGCGATTGAATTTTAGGGTCTATCATTGTAAATGTGAATAGAATGTTATGAAGAAATTTCATAATTAGCAAAATTTCCGTTTTTTCTAGCAAATTATTAAAAACTACAATTCTAAAACTTCCACTGCAATTTCTCGCCATTTTCATGTTCTGATATGATGAAATAAATTGAATTAAAATAAAAACAAACTTACCCACTGTTTTTAAAATTGCGAGATTCTTAATATCTATTTTTCTATTATTTTTAATATCTTGAATGTTAATAAAAGATCATATATCAGTAATAAAATTATCAGTGCATTTATTTAAGTCATGTAAAGGTCGGATCTCCTTTGTGCGTCTCGACGCAGCGTTTTGTTATTCTAGCGCCATTTATACTCCATTCGTCATACTTCACATCAGAAAAGAAAAGAAAATAAAAGAAAAGAGCTACGACGAATGGAGTATGGATCGCAAAACGTTGCGTCTAGACGCGCAAAGGAGATCCGACCTTAAGTCATATAAATTTGAATAATATAAATACATACAAAATAGACTGTGGATTTTTATGCAAACTAAACATTTTCCAAGTCGATTGCGAGGAAAACATTTAAATAGAAGGGGTTTTCATATTAATAATTTTAATAAGTGAAAAATACAAAATCACTGTTTTATAAATCTACGAATGACTTCATGGTTTTGTATTCTATCTACACATTTGTGTCATGAATGCATAAAATAATGCATATGTGTGTGTGTGTGTGTGTGTGTGTATATGTATGTACAGGGTGCGGTACCCAAAGCAGATCACCTGAATAACTCGTTTGCTTTTGAAGATAGAAAATAAAGGATCAGACCAAACTTACTTGATATCGAGGGGCTCGTCATCTGATGTCATTAATTTTTTTATAGTTGGAGACGTCAAGGAGATATGAAGGTCAACTCTGTTTTTTTAATGGAATTTGGTATTTTTTTAATACATCAATCGATGTAGCTGGACATTCGTTATAAAAAAGTACTAACGTATGTATGTCGAAAAGTTAGTAGTTCAGGAGATATTTCAATTTAAATAACTAAAAAATACCATTACTGTCGTACTAAGACGTTACACTAGTAAGTAAACGCTAACGTCTTACATATACAGGGCGTCCCAAAATAAATGTAACTCCCAAAAATGGACGGTTCCTTGGGTCATTTGAAGCGACATTTTCCTTTACAAAAATGGTGTCCACGGCTTTGGTTAGGAGTTATTATCGAAAAACGTGGTTTCGCTATTGGCCGAACCAGAATCAATCCGCTGTAGTCACGCTCTGATTGGTCCGTGTTTTTCGTTAATAACTCCTAAACAAAGTCACGAATACCATTTTTGTAAAGAAAAATGTTGCTTCAAATGACCCAAGGAAACTCCCATTTTCGGCTCCTAGGGTAGTTTTGGGACATTCTGTAGAATAAGTTTTATGATATATTGATCAATGGTCTCTTATGATTTTTCAGGCAACTTATAGATCCTATGCCCTTAGAATATATGCGACTTTATTTAAAATGAAATTTATACCTCGTAAAATATGTTGAAAAAAAACACAAAAAAATGGTAATCCGATGGTACATTCTGTCTTTAATTTTTTCTTTCGTGCACGGCAGTTTTATCACTGCGGTAGTAAAAATGAAAAAGGTGATGGAAATGTGTACCACGATTTTGCATATGTAGTAAGATGTCCAAAAATTGCTTAAAAGATTTTAAAAAGCATTACAGGGCAGAAAACACCGTCTGAAATGTCAGCTGTCAAGATATATCACTAATAACTCCTAAACAAAGCCACGGGCACCATTTTTGTAAAGGAAAATGTCGCTTCAAATAACCCAAGGAACCTCTCATTTCCGGGAGTTACACTTATTTTGGGACACTCTGTATATAGTATATATATATATATATATATATATATATATATATATGTACAGGGTGTCCCAAAATAAGTGTAACTACATATATCACACATAATACAAGGTGTTCCAAAAATGTTGTACTTTCTTGAAAGAGGATATTCCTGTAGCCATTCGAAGTAACTTTTTGCTTTGCGAAAATGTTCTTCACGGTTTTATTAAGGAGTTATTAACGGGAAACTGTTGTTGGGCCTTATTGGCCCGTGTTTTTCGTTAATAACTCCTTAATAAAGCCTCGGAGAACATTTTCGAAAAATGTTATTTCAAATGATATCAGGAATCTCCTCTTTCAAGGAAGTTCAATATTTTGAGAGACCCTATATAGGGTGTTTCATGCAATTGTTTCAGGCCATAACTCAGTTATTAATGCATTTACGGAAAAATATCGAAATAAAAAGATAAATGGTTAGAAGAGTGCTACATTTGCAGGCCCTTAAATTTTTTAAAGTAAAACTGTGCATGTGCAATTAATAATTGCATCATTTTTTTAAATATGAATACATATTTTTTATTAGACTAATCGATTTCTCTGTTCATTCTAAGTAAAAATTATTAGAGTAACGTAGCAAACAGATTATTAGTTCTCGAGATATTTTCAAAACCTGTCTTTATTGAAGAAGATGCTTATTGGTTTTCGTACTCAACTTATAATACGTAAATTGTTACTAAATGACGAAATACTTACTCGTAAAAATCAGTTTCTGTTATGACAATCTTCTTCAATAAAGACAGGTTTTGAACACATCTCGAGAACTAATATTTTTTTTGCCATGGTACCTTAATAATTTTTTATGTAGAATAAACAAAGGAATCAATTAGTGCAACAAAAAATATGCATTTCCATTCAAGGAAAAGATGCAATTGTTAATTGCACATGCACAGTTGCACCTAAAAAATCTAAGGGCTTACGAATATGTATAGCGTTCTTTGAACCATTTAACTTACTCCTTTGATATTCTTGCGTAAATGCATTAAAAGTGAAGTCATGGTATGAAACAATTGCATGAGACATACCCTAAATGAAAAAATATCGTTCATGTTCTTGTTGACAAATCGCGGAATAACTAACTAGTGAACATTACATCCCTTAAAAATTTTTCAATTTCGAAGTAGTTTAGTTGAGGTATGTTACAACTATTATACTAATAAAATTTGATGTGTTCGAATATGTAACAACCAGACTGCGGAGTTTTATACAAAGTAAAAATTATTTATTTAATAAAATCTTATTTATATACAATAGTATTAGTGCATTAGTACTGTTTTGCATTTGATCTGATCATTTTTTTATACATGTATAGAATCAGCAGTTTACTCGTAAGATAAAGTTTCTAAATCTGATGGAAGAATAATGTCAAAAATCGCAATGCACAAAATTTATTTATTGATTTAAGAATTAATAAAAAGTGGTGATTCATAATAATAAACTTGTTCAATGTGTTTTTAGAGGTGCATTATTGAACAGTAATGTTTCATGAGTTGTAATAAGATTCGACTCGTACATTTAATGCAGACAGTGCAAAGTCGCACGTGGAGTTGCTTCATAAGTGTTTAGAAAGTGGTGTTCGGCACGCGACTCTGCTTAATGGTGGAACGGAAATGATTCTTCATGTGCATAGCTTCAAATTTTTCTATATCAACCAGATTAGATAGCACCGATTAAAGAGCTCGATTAGAGGGGTATTCTGGTTTTCCAGGCTGATCTTTCACCAAGTTTTACTATCTTTTTCGAAGGAATTTATAACCTATATTTATAAACTAATAAAACTATTTTATATTTATATTATATTATATTTATAACCTAATTTATAACCTAATAATACTGGTTTTAGAATTTTGCAAACATATTCATGAGTATCTCAAGTACATATTTAATTTTTTCATGTTAAAATAATCCAAATATCGTGAGTTTGGAGAATACCAATTCACAACTCAAGGAGCACGATTAGAGGGGTATTCTGGTTTTCCAGGTTGATTTTTCACCAAGTTTTACTATCTTTGTCGAAGGAATTTATAACCTAATAAAACTATTTTATATTTATATTTATATTATATTTATAACCTAATTTGTAACCTAATAACACTGGTTTTAGAATTTTTGCAAACATATTCATGAGTATCTCAAGTACAGATTTAATTTTTTTATCTTAATATAATCCAAATTTAATGAGTTTAGAGAATACCAATTCACAACTCAAGGAGCTCGATTAGAGGAATATTCGAGTTTCCAGGTTGATTTTTCACCAAGTTTTACCATTTTTGTCGAAGGAATTGTTAACCTGTTTGTATGAAAATTTTGCATACATACTCATGGGTAATAGTTACGTGTTTCTCGATCGTAAATTTTAATATAAATCAATTATATGTCCTCGGCGCACAGTTTCGATCAAAAATAAAGCGAAAACAAAGCAAATTAGCAATATTTAAATGTAACTCAACGTTTTGATCTAGGTGTGGATCATTTTCAAGAGCAATTGCGTCTGAAAATATATATAAACAAAAATATAATTTAAAAATATTATTTACAGTTTTATTAATTTTGTGAACTACCCATTACATTTTGTTTATACATATTTTCAGACGCAATTGCTCTTGAAAATGATCCACACCTGGATCGAAACGTTGAGTTACATTTAAATATTGCTAATTTGCTTTGTTTTTGCTTTACTTTTGATCGAAACTGTGCGCCGAGAACATATAATTGATTTATACTCATGGGTAATTCAAATATTGTATACCTACTTTCTCTAAAGTCAAAATTACATGAGTTATATATTTTTTATTATGTTTTTAAAAATACGTGTTGATTGTTGCCATGATCCCGATCTTCCCGCTGATCGAAAACACAAAAAGGCGGGAGTACAGTAAAGTCTTGATCTAAGCTGGACGGAGCTGTACGATCTTAGTAACTTCGCTTACCCCCTTCACGGTTGGGTATGTCGGTGTGAACCACTACTAATCCAATTACACTTTCTTTTTCATTATTCTTTTATAGGACTTTCCACAACATATATGTGGTATTTTTCTAATTAGAAGGACACTAAACACTACATATATTTTGAATTAAGTAACGGATACCACAGTATTGTATCGTATAGGCAAACAAACATTCAAGTCATTTAGTCTCGAATCTGATGTCTTTAATGCATCGTACTGACCTGAACTTTTCACTTTGAAACTTTAATTCGCTTAATAAAATTGCTAACATTTTCTATATTTTTTTCTGTTCGCCGTTCTGCGTTCACAAAATAAGAAAACTCAAAGGATTAAACAATTGTTCAACCGGAATTTGAGATATCGTCGCAATAGTTAATTGTGCTGATTCAAAAACATACTCTTCGACACTTATACTCTATAACAATTATACTTGAAGAAAATACCAAACAGCGATGTTCTGCGGATGAAAAACCAGGATATCCCCATTATGACAAGAACCAGTTATCGCTGGGTATAATCAAATTTCAAATTTCGGGGCACTAATTCAGCAATTTTAATGGGGCGACATTAAAATGGCGTAACGTTACGTATGATTGGCACCGAGAAATAAATTCCCGCGGTCAACTCGTCATCTTCTCCTGACGAGAGATGTATGAAATTTTATTTAACCCTTTTCCTTCGTTGTCCCGTCATTAATCACGCCAGGAGCCCTATCCAGGGGTACAATCAATGTTTCTTGAAATGACTAATTGCGGGCACGGAGCACACATTGAAAAAGATATTACAATTTCACTTTAATTACACCGAGCACATCGTCATTACATTTTAATACGAGCCGGAGGATTCTTAAGTTCGCTCTGGATTACATTTCAATTTCAGCTTTATGTGTGCCAGTAGACTGCAGATTTTATGTATTTATGCCAGGACTGAATGTGTAGGTGAAATTATCAATATATCAATGCATTATTTTCATCATATTAATGATATAATTGATGGCAATTATCCATTTGCACTTTATACAGTACCTTGCAGAGTTCGTGTATTTATTGCAATAATGAAAAAGTGAAATTGAGAAATGTGGAATAATTAAAAGAACTTAAGAATATTAACTTATTATTTTGAACATTTTAAAATAATTAGTGGTAGAAGTGAATTCGTTGCACTTGTCACCTAGAATTTTTATTTTACAATAAAAATCCATAGTTACGTACAGTAAAAATAATATATGCTGAATAGTAATCAATAGGAATCAATACTATTGATCGAAACTGTGCGCCGTGAGCATATATTATTTTTATTAAATATTTACGATCGAGAAATAACAAAACAGTTACGTACAGTAATGATTGGACTCTGGATGTTTATGCAATATAAAAAGTTTGTGCATCAATTGCAAGAGGCAGAAGATAAATATAACTTTATATTTTTCATTAATAATTTTAATCTGGTGAGAATAATACATATATTAATGCACTTAAAGACATCTAATATTTTCACTGTTATAAATTGCATTTTGTCATTTTTGTTATAAATGCGTAAAATCCGGAGTCTAGTAATAATATACATTTTAGTTCACTCATGCGACATTAAAATTTATATTTCATTTACAGTGACTCCCATTAATATTCGGACGCTCTAAAAAAAAACGATAACTGGTTTAACATTGAAGTATACGACTTGAATTTTTCTTGGAAAGCTAGAGCAAATAGTTTGCTACAGAATGTGGAAAAGCATTTTTTCAAAAATTGCAATCGATCGGAGTTGTAGAAAAAATAATAATAGTTGCATTTTACAACTTATTTATGTGGGCCTATATTGAAAATTTTAAAATAATATTTTAAATTTAATTAAATATTTAAAAATTTTTAAATAATCTAAAAATACGTTTTGTAGATCTGTGTCAATTATATGCACTGCGAAAGTTTCATCGACATCGGTTGATGCGGGAAATAACGACAGGCATTGAAAGATGTGAGAATCTATAGATTTACTGCAATTATAGCCCGAAAATCTGAAATTTTTACCATCGTTAAACGTTTGTAACTCATTGCAACGTCGAACAATATTGACGAAATTTTCAGAATATGTTTAATTGACACAGATCTACAAAACGTATTTTTCAAAATTTTCATTATAGGCCCACATAAAAAAGTTGTAAAATGCAACTTTTAATATTTTTTCTACAACTCCGATCAATTGCTATTTTTGAAAAAATGTTTTTCCACATTCTATAGCAAACTACAGTAATGTCGCGATAGTTGCCGCAAGAGCTGTACACGATACAGTACAGACTTGATTTTTGTCCCAGGTTCGATGACTCGATTTTTGTCCAGGCCTACTCACTCCACTGCCTGTCAACGCTGTCCCTCGTCGCAGGGCGGCGACTATTGTTCTCGGCACGGGTATATCGGTGTGAACACCACTACATTAACACAACGAATCGAATGTTCAAACATCTTAATTTTAATTATTTTTTTATGGGACTTTCAAAACGTATTTCTGGCATTTTTCTGATTAAAACAAGACCAAACACGATATAACTTCAATTGTGTTTGGTGGTTTAATCGATTGTGAAAGTTTCGTATGAGAGGTCCGCGTATTCTCACAATGTGTATTGCCAATTAAAAATGATTTATTTTTCATTATTTCTTGGTTTCATTGACTGTATGGTGTAACTGTAGGATATGGAAGAGGATGGCGAGTGAGGAGGAAAGAAAAACTGTATTGTATGCTCTATTCTTTAAAATACCAATGCGATTAACACATTTATTAATAACTTATTAAATGAAAATTTATCTGGTTAGGTATTCGTTTAGGTAATCGTTTAAATATTTTTTATTCTTTAATTCTTTGAGAACATATTTTCGAGATGTTTATTTGTTTATTTAAACATATACTATAGCGTATGTTGAATGTATGATAAATTATAAATTATGCTTCTCATATGTAGAGTAAATATTGGCCAAATTATATGGTGTTTGGTCTTGTTTTAATCAGAATATTGCCAGAAACAAGCCAATAAATTCTCTTAAAAAAATAATGAAAAATAAAGCATTTTGAATTGACATTACATTGTGAGAACACGTGGGCCTTTAAACTTTGCCGGTGACGCACAGTGTGACGTTTCGAACATTTAGGAGCATTGAATTCTTAATAGTGTTGTTTCTTTTTTTTTATCATATATTTTGTTAAAATTACTCGAAATATGATTATTTCTAATAACTTTAACATGATTTTTGTTGTATTGGCCGAAAATACGTATTTTAACTCTTGCAAATTACTGCGTGAATGGGTATTTAATTTAAACGATATAAGGAAGTTGCAAACACAGTCTTACATAAACATATTCAAACTTTTAATAAACTAAATAGATGTAGAGAAATACACTCTGAACAAGAGCTTTCCATTTACAACACCAGATACATATGTATCTATTCTTTTCAACTGTCAGAACAGGAGTCGACTTCATCGTATTCAGACGAACAATCACTATCGTCTTCTGTACTATTTAATTTAGGCACTACAAGTAATTGTAGTATTCCTCGGGTAAGAATTCCTTTTCTTCTTGTGGGAATGTTCCTTAAACTGGTAATCAGAGGGTCTGACGATATGAGCAGCCTATTCATAAGGTCTATATTCGTGGCAATCCTTGAAAATTTTCTCGTGAAAAGTTCACGAAATCTTCTATTATCTTTATTTCTCGCCTCTTGTGCTTCTTCCAAATGTTGACCAATCGGAATAATACAAGAGGCAATTACAATTTTTCCATGATATAAACTTGAAGTATCATTGCCATATTGTTCAAATTTGTTGGCATTTATAGCAAATCCACAGTTTAACACTTCTAAAATAATATAGCGTGTAGGCTTATAAACACGTTCTTGCTCGGATAAACTGTGTTAGACGACTAGCGACTGCACGAGGTTATACTGCGTATAGCTGTGGAAAACAAATGAAAACTCCCAAAGACGCAGACCAACGCAGAATTTTTTTTCATAGCCGACTAGAAAAGACTTCAATGTATACACATTGTATAGTCTAAAGTTCATATTCGCCCATATAAGAAAATTTTACTCTGTAGAACATTGGTACATACTGAAAAGATCTTTGAGTTTCTATGATTATTAACCATAATAAATTATATGTATAATATTTAAAAACGAAAAATATTGAAAACACACTACAAAGGATTGAATAACCACTAAAATATACTAGTGAGGCATACAGCTATTAAGGGTTTTTTTTTTAATTTTTTGTGTGACTCTCCACGAGTCACACAAAGAACTTCCCGATTCGTTAGTTGTAAGCGGTAACATTAGCATTAACTGCATACTTAAAAAAAAATGAAATACATATAATTACGTTTGTTTATTTGGTGGAAAATTTCCATCCTCTCGTATAAATTGCATTGTTGAATGAACTTGTTGATTTATTTAATTAATATATATATAATACTGATACATTATGACGAGCACGTGGTGTGCGTTCTCGACTATTCAACGAAAAGTGAACGATCTCAACTCGAACAGAAGAGAGTGCGCAAGAGATCCGCGCGCTACGCTTTCCAGATCCTTCCGTTCCGGCGCGTCACACAAACTCGTGTTTCAAATTACATCAAATCCCCCACATTTGAAACACATTTACTCCATACGCATTACGCTTTAGCTTCACATAATCTTAAATTTTGTACATGAGTTTTGATCACGCTACTAGGTAGTCCCTTAGTAAGTATATCTGCCACGTTGTCTCCAGATGAGACGTACTTTAATTTTATTAACCCTTGTTCATAATTCTCTCTGGTTATATGATATGCGATATCTATATGCTTCGACCTTGACCTTTCCACTCTATTCAAAGTAAAATCAATTGCGGATTTGTTATCGCATCTGATGACATGTGGCTCACATGGTACTTCGACAATATGTAAATCTTTCAGTTCCTTAAACATCATGTTCATTCCTATAATTTCTTTCACAGCTGTTGCTAACGCTACATACTCCGCTTCCATCGTGGAAGTGGATATTGACTTTTGCTTGTTGGATTTCCACGAGATTGCATTTCCCCCTAAAAACGCTACCATTCCACTGTAAGAATGCCTGTCATCGATGTCAGATGCCCAATCCGCATCGCTAAATACTTGTATTTCATTATTTCCTGGGCTGTATGTTAGTGCTTTATCTTTGGTTGTAGCTAAGTATTTCAAAACCCTCTTCGCCTGTGTCCAATGCAATCTTCCCGGATTTGTAACGAATTCTGACAATTTTATTGTTATATATAATATATCCGGTCGTGTGGCTAACGCTATGTACATTAAAGAACCTACTAATCGTCTATATGGTACTTCCTCCATTTCCTTTTTCTCTAATTCGGTCGATGGACTATCATTTTTTGATAACTTAATACCTAATTCAACCGGTGTATTCACTGCTTTGCACTCATCCACGTTATATTCAGTTAACAATTTCTCTATATATAACTTCTGTGATAATCTCATAGTTCGCTCGCTATAATCTACCCTTATACCTAATAAATATGATACAGTGTTTAAGTCTCTCATTTCATACTTTGACATTAACATTGATTTAACTCTTTCTAGTTTATTTATATCTTTGGTGAATAGTATAATATCATCTACGTATATAGCTATTATCACTTCATTATCGTATACATATATGCAGTTATTAGTTTTCAGTCTAGTACACCCATTTGCGGTTAGAAATGAATCTATAGCATTATTCCAATTTCGGCCCGATTGTTTCAGACCATAAATTGGTCTCTTTAATTTGGCTACCTTTGTATCTGATATGTCATACCCTGGCGGCAATCTCATGTATATATCTTCTGCTAATTCCCCGTATAAATATGCACACTTAACGTCTAGATGATGTACTTTCCAATCGTGTAATACTGACATTGCTAATAATAGTCTAATACTCGAAATATTCGCTACAGGCGCATACGATTCAAAGTAATCTACGTCTTTCTTTTGGTTAAATCCCTGCGCGACTAATCTGGCCTTGTATTTAACCACCTTTCCGGTCGGATCTGTTTTTATTTTATACACCCACTTACTGCCTATACATTTAATATCCGCTGTTTTATCCACTATTTCCCAAGTGTTTCTACTTTCTAAGCTACTAAGTTCCTCGTTCATTGCTTCTTTCCATTTCTCACGTTGAGGTGATGCAATAGCTTGATCAAATGTTACCGGTTCTATTATTTCAGATAAATTAATCTCAATGTTTCTAGGTTTACCCCCGCAACCCCATGGATTTCTTACTACCTTGTCGCGGTTTGGTGTATAAACTACAGTTCTGTCTCGTCCCGATAAATTTCGCAAGCTGTATATCGTTTTATCTTTATTGTTAGCGCTTTCATTTACTATATCATTATTCACTTCGAATTTCTCAACTACCGTTTCATCTATTGTCTCGTGTACATTTTCTTCCTCATCTATCGGACTACTGTATGTTTTCTTCTGATAAATGTATTCAAAACCACATACATCCTCTACAAATTCTACATGCTTTGTCTGTATGATATCATCGACTTTAGGATCCCATAACCTATATCCTTTTGTTTGATTTGAGTAACCTACTAGTATACATTCTCTAGCCCTTTTATCTAGTTTTTGCCTACCTGGCTTTGGAATGTGGACGTACGCCAAACATCCATATGCTCTAAGATGCCTTACGCTCGGTGTGTTCCCAGTCCAGACGCTCTCTGGGACTCCGTCGCTAATTGCCGAATGTATTACTCTATTTTTAACGTAACATGCAGCCATTAATGTTTCCGCCCAGAATCTATCAGGTAAATGCGCTTCTTTTAGCATCGCTCGTACTAAATCTAACAACGTTCGGTTGATCCTTTCCGCTACTCCATTCATTTGTGGAGTGTACGTGTTAGTTCGTTGATGCATTATACCTAAATTATTAAACAGTGTTTTTAATTCCATGTTACAGAATTCCAACCCATTATCTGTTCGTATTTTCTTTACTTTCCTGTCTGTTTCACGCTCTACTCTAGCTATGTATTTTTGAATATAACTAGATACTTCATTTTTCCCGGTTAGGCAATATACCGTTGTCTTTCTCGAGTAATCGTCTGTAAGGGTTAAGAAATATTTTGAACCCCCTATGGATTCCGTTTTCATTGGCCCACATAAGTCCGAATGAACCAATTCTAGAATGGCTTTTGTTTGCCTATACTTTATTTGTTTGCATGGAGCTTTGGTAGATTTACCAACGCTACATCCATTGCAATGAACATTGTCGTTATTTATATTTTCTAAACCTCTAACTAAATTTCTTTTATATAATTCTATTATGTTCGACAAACTTACGTGACAAAATCTTTGATGCCATATCTGATTGTTACTTGTTTTATTGTTACTTACTATATGAGATTCAGCAGGGCAAAAGTCATTCTTAATACTTTCTGTTTTTATAATATATAACCCATTTCTATTGAATGCTTCCCCCACTATCAACTTACTCTTTTTGTTATATATTTGTACCTTTCCATTGTTAAATATTAATCTTTTATTTTTACTTTCTATCTGAGATACAGATAATAAATTTCTCCTTATGTTAGGCACGTGGTAAACGTTCTGTAATGTCAAACTAAATATATTATTGTTCACACGTGTTTCTATATTGATATCGCCGATTCCTACTGCTTTTAGTTCGCTTTTGTTATGACCATCCGCTGAATAGATTATTTCGTTTGCAATTTGCCTATAATTAACAAACCACTCTTGGTATTTACATATATGGTGAGTTGCACCGCTATCAATCAGCCAATGGTCATCCAATTGTGTATTATTTACCTCTAACAGAAATGTATCTTTATGCTTACGTGGAACAGACGTACCATGTTTCCAATTTACCTTCGCATGTGGAGTTTTACAGTTTATCGCAATGTGTCCCTTTCTATTACATTTAAAGCACGTTCTTTCTTCTTTTCTGCGTTCTGCTGATTGATGAGTCGTTTCCCTCGTTTGATGATGCGCTTCCTTCTGTCGACTGATTCCAAACGCTTCTTTCTGTTGGCCAGATCCATCCATCTCTTTCGCAGTTCTCCTTTCGTACTCGGATAGCAGGATTCCCTTGACCTCTGATGACTTGAACTTGTCATCATCCATATTTGCCAGTGCCATGACGATTCCCTCATAACTGTCTGGCAGACCAGATAACATTGTATATGCTATGTCATCGTCTTTGATTTCGTACCCAGCTTCCTTTAGACCGTCGCTACATATTTTTATTCTGCCCAGATAAGATGTCATATTTTCATCAGCTTCTAGTTTTAGGGAAACCATTTGTTTCCTTAACTGCAATATTCGTGGTCTCGACTTTGGCTCGAAGACTTTCTTCAATGCCTCCCATGCCTCATGTGCTGTTTCGCAGTCTAATATGTGTATTTGTTGTTCAGCCTCCACACTCAGTGCTATAGCTGCCAGTGCCTTTTCTTTCTTACGATTGAATTGTTCTACATTGTCCTCATCTATGGGCTCAATCGCTTCGCCCGTCACGTGTTCCCACAATTCACGTTGCACTAACAACCCAGATAGCCAAATTCCTCGATTCTGCCCAGGGCACCTATGTCCGTGAGGGCTCGTAACGTTCCCTCGGCAGAAACGCGGTACGAGCTGCCCTCGGCACGTTGGTCCTCGTTTCTGCCCAGTTTTACGTAGGTCCGAGATTGTAAGAGGGCAGCACGGTCGCACTAGTGTGGCAGATGTCGGTAAAGAAAATTTTTACTTATTTACTTTTTACTTATTTGGCACGCAAGGAGGGAAAACGAAATGATAAACGTTATTGAACGAAGTATTTTTGTAATTTTATCATTTCGTTTTCCCTCCTTGCGTGCTAAATAAGTAAAAAGTAAATAAGTAAAAATTTTCTTTACCGACATCTGCCACACTAGTGCGACCGTGCTGCCCTCTTACAATCTCGGACCTACGTAAAACTGGGCAGAAACGAGGACCAACGTGCCGAGGGCAGCTCGTACCGCGTTTCTGCCGAGGGAACGTTACGAGCCCTCACGGACATAGGTGCCCTGGGCAGAATCGAGGCACGAGCTGCCCTCGGCACGTCCAAGCGACGTTCGACCAATAAAAATCCCGATACCTGACCTCGGCACGCCGTGCTCGATTTCTGCCCGAGGTTCGCTTGGCTATCTGGGAACATTTTCATATTGAACTTCCATGATCTATAATTATTTGCGTTCAATTTATCGATTCGATCCACGGTGTGAATTAGCGAGGCCATCTTTTACTTGATTCCCCGTTTATTTCTTTAATCACTTCGATCGACCCACGTGGCAATACTTCACTTAACCTCACTTTTGCTTCTTGCGTTTACGTACATGCCTTGTACGCCTTCTTTCTATACTTTATTTTCTTCTTCTCACAATTCTTATATTTTAGGCGTTATCTGGGCCCATAACCTTGTTGATTTATTTAATTAATATATATATAATACTGATACATTATGACGAGCACGTGGTGTGCGTTCTCGACTATTCAACGAAAAGTGAACGATCTCAACTCGAACAGAAGAGAGTGCGCAAGAGATCCGCGCGCTACGCTTTCCAGATCCTTCCGTTCCGGCGCGTCACACAAACTCGTGTTTCAAATTACATCAGAACTTCTTTCGAAAAAAACTAAAAAATCTAAAAAACTACTTGACCGATATGGACCAGAATCTAATCAGCTCTAAGTTCCAGCGGGGCGCATCGATTGCATCATTCATTATTCTGATCGCATTGTTATTTTTTCAGAAAACGTTAACGAAAAATTTGATACCATACAAACGGACATACGCACGCACGCACGCAGGCACGCACGCACGCACGCACGCACACACACACACACACACACACACACACACACACACACACACACACACACACACACACACACACACACACACACACTCACTCACACACACACACACACACACACACAAACATTTTGATAAAAATAGTCTAAAATGACTCCAATGACCATGAAACGTGAAGATCTGCTAAAAAATCGATTTTCGATTTTCGGGGTAATTACAATAACTTCCCTATGAATCGGGAAGTTAAAAATATAATAAAAATTGAAGTTCAAATACACAATCTTTTATTTAGGTAAAGTATCACTGCCGATTGATGTATTTTCACCATTTGTATAGGCAGTAGAGTTCACTCGAGGCTTATTTTTCATATCTGAGTGCGATGAAAAAGTAAAAACAATGTCGATTGTGGATTACTGAGGTATTGCCTTCAAGGTAAGAGTAAAGACGCAATTTTTAAAAAATGTTCAATTTTGGAATTAAGTGCTCCTAAATGTTCGAAACGTCACACTGTGCGACGGCGATACGCTGCAGCCACACGCTGCGCGTAGCCGTCGCTGGCACCGTTGCTCTATTGTAGTCTCGCTCGGCGCGATCGGAGCGGTAGACCCAGCCGTAAATCAGAAAAACAAGTCTACATCGCGATTTTTGTCCGCTCCACGAACAGCCCCTGGGACAAGAATCAAGGGATTACTGTAGTTGCCGCAGTGCCTACCCGTTCCACCAGCTGCCAATGCTGCACCGGGCGGCAAGGCGGCGATGTTTGATGTCGGCTCGGGTATATCAGTGTGAACACCACTACATTGACACCATGAATTGAATTTTCAAACTGCTTAAATTTCATTATTTTTTAATGAGATTTTACTGTCTTATTACCTAGCAAAATTCTGATTAAAACAAGACCAAACACGGTATAATTTGTCCCATCAGTAATGTCTTGAAAGTTGTCGGCGGGCTGTACGCGAAAGTTGCCGTAGTGCCTACTAGTGAATTTCCTACTCAATGTTCATTATTTTTTAATGAGATTTTACTGACTTATTCCTGGCAAAATTCACTAGTAGGCACTATGGCAACTTTCAAGACATTACTGATGGGCCAAATTATACCGTGTTTGGTCTTGTTTTAATCAGAATTTTGCCAGGAACAAGCCAGTAAAATCTCATTAAAAAATAATGGAGAATAAAGCATTTTTAATTGGCATTACATTGTGAGAACACGCGCTCGGCCACGCGATTATTCTGTCCTTCTCTACGTTCGGCTTTCGATTGATGTCTCGGCGCGGCAGACTGTAGAGGCCAGTCATAAATCAAAAGACGAGCAGTTGTCTTGGAAGTTGTCGCTCCAGAGAACAGCTCCTACGGCAACTATCGCGACATTACTGTATTTGCTCTAGCTTCCCCAAAAAATTCAAATCGTGTAGTTCAATGTTTAACCAGTTATCGTTTTTTTTAGAGCGTCCGAATATTAATGGGAGTCACTGTATATGTCCTGTTAAGTATGTTTATATAATATTTACTAATGCAAATTGTATTTGTTTTTCGTAATGATAGTAAAGATTATTCTTTTTTCACGACAATACTTGAAATGTACCTTGTACGACAATTTTTATTTGTTGCTATTTAGTATTATTTACTCGTAAGCTATTATATTTGTAACAAATACTGATGCTGTATAAGTAGCTTGCGGACCTGTATGCCTTCATGAAAAACTTGATTGGATTAAATATAAAATAGCAAAGATTAGAAAAATTTAAGAACATTTTCATATATTTTTTTTTATTAATAACATTTTCATATTGTTCTTAATGTACAAAGTAATTAGGGGATAAAGTCAATTTTTGTTTCACTTCTGCTTCCCACAATTAATGCAGAACATTTTTATTTTGCAGAAAGATTCGCAGTCTATTCATAATTTATAAGATTATAATGAGAATTGTTGATAATAATTGACGAACTGCCCATTAACAATTCTCAATTATGCGTTCGTCACATGAGCTAGTATGAAAGTATAATGCATATTACGTATCCGTTATGCGTCTTATATGCAATATAAAACAGGTACTGCATCTAACCTTGCACCAAACCTGTATGTGTGAACTTGAATTAGATTCTTATACATATGTTGGAACCTGTTCGTTGCGACACCGTTTTACATTTCAGAGAGCTCCTTCAGTAACACGATATATCCATAATTGAAGAAGGTTTCGTTAATTAATAAGGAATATATTTCAACCTAATCTAAAGCATTAAATGTATGTAAAAATCATAACTCTTATTCTGCTGTTTACGTTACATGGTAGAATTACAACATTTGTTACAAAGTTTCGAATGTTTTGCATATTAAAAATAGTGAAAATTGTTGATTATAATAATATTGTACCACATAGAATATTTTTAAAATTTAATCCCACGAAACAGATATTTTGGAATGTGTATAATAAGAGCTCTTTGGAAACAAATTATTTTAGAACGTTTATGAAGAAAAGTTTCATAAACAATTTTAGTTCCATAATGATTTCATATCATTGCATGCTATTCAGTTAATAGTATTAAATATTTATTTATACGTTGATTAAGTAGTTTGTTAATACTGATGAATTCTGACCTTCTTAGTGAAACTTCAAGCCTTGATCTAAGAAAAACACGCGAGTCCGTGCTGTTTTGTAGATCCTGTGACTGTACTATTCTCTTGCGATCTCGCCGATTTATGTTATAGAATTAGTTTACAGTTATAGTTTTATTATAGTTTTAGTGGGAGCCCTATACAAATTTGTTTCGAATGTTTTGTGTATTAAAAATATTGTACCATATTATTCATTTAAACATCGAAGTTAGAGTGCTCATGTTAGAGAAATATTAGTCATCGATTTGACTATTGAATAATAAAAATACACGAGACCTTAGAAATTTTGCACAGTAATAAACTTGATCTACCAACTGATATTTACCATCTTTTCTGTTGAAATAAAACTTTATTGATAATATCTTAATGGGTAGATTTATAAAACAGATCACTTGCTTCTACTTTTACACAAAATTCTATTCCTTGTTCAAGGATAAAAAGTTTGTTTCATTAACGAAGAGTGATCTTTATAGTTACCATTTTTGGACAAATATGATTCGAAGAAGTTTCAAAGTTATCAAATATTATACAAAAGTTTCTTAACAACTTCGGCTGTATACAGAAAATACAATGGGTATATTCAAATACAGTAAAGCCTTGATCTAAGAAGAACCTTCGGGTCCGTGCTGTTTCTTAAATCCTGTAGTTCTACTATTTCTTAATTGCCTTGCTGAAGGTAGAAAAGAACAGCGCGTGTAAACACAGACGAGTGTTAGTGTAATATTAATCATAAAAATGCCACACATAAGCTGGCGAAAGTCCTATCAAAAAAATAAAGAAGTTTTTTAATTTCAGCCTCTTATAGTCCTAATTAAAAAATGTTTCATGCGTCGCTTTTTCTCATATTTTAACTTTAACGTGCCGAAGGCGGAACATATTCAGACCATAGCTTCATTCATACTGATTGATATTACATTAAAATCTTGATCTAAGAAAAATCTTCGGGTCCGTGCTGTTGTTTAGATTCTTTGCTATTCGTCACTTAAACCATTAAATATACAGTTCAAAATATACCGCGTTTAGTGACCTTTTAATAAGAAAAATGCCACAAATAAGTGAGGGAAAGTCGTATAAAAGAATAATGAAAAATCAAAATGTTTTGTAATTGGATTAGTAGTGGTTCACACTGATATACCTAACCCTGAATCGAATTATTTTCTTAGATCAAAGCTTTACTATACTGTAGAAATAAGACGCAGGTTAAACTTTGTTGGTAATGTTAAAAAAAGTATTTTTCATATCTTATATTTAATATTTATATTTAACTTTCAAAGTCATAATTACCTATGCTCAAATGCGTCTTTGTTTAAACACGTTTGAACACTTCTCTTATGAAACAAAATATTTGTAATATATTCTACCTACGAAATACTCGACTGCCAAGAAACGAAAGTTAATAAGAACTATCATTTCAATGTCAGTAGAAGCTGAGACGTAATTGCGAGGGAAGGTGGATGCAATTGCGGTAAATGTAACAGAACTTGTCAGTTTCAAAACACTTCCATGAATGCGAGTCGAGTGTTACATGAAAGGAGCTGTCGAAAATGAAATTCACGCGAGCTGATTCCGACATGGCAGACTACATTCCAAATACCAACTAATATTCTAACATTACACATTTATAAATATAAAAATGGATGTTTGTGTACATACATATATGATTAATAGACTTCGAAACTATTTCACTGATCAACATGAAACTTGGCACATATATGTATTTTTTCATGGAGGTTTTTACGCTACTCATTTTGTAAATCGCCGCTGTAGATGGCGCTGCAATATATCAACTTCCATACCGTCGAACCTATCGCTATGAAAATTGGTATACATAGGTATTTTATACTGCAAAACACGTTCGGACACGTTCGGACACGTTCAAGGTCAAGTCTTCCTGGGAAAAACATGCACGTGTCATATTACATACCGCGAAAAACCTCCCTCCTTCACGCCTACGAACGAGCTTTGCATCTTTCAAGTCTATATTCATTATTTTAACTATTATTTCAACAATAAATTGTTATTATTGAATTAATAATATTCCCCAGGGTTATCATCTATATATATTTATATACATAGTATTATTTATATTACTTTTATATTAATTATATTAGTATATATATATATATATATATATACAAACATCCATATATATATATATATATATATATATATATATATACAAACATCCATATATATATATATATATATATATATATATATACAAACATCCATATATATATATATATATATATATATATATATATATATATATATATATATATATATATTAACATACTTACGATCAAAACCTAAATTCTTCTCACATTTAGCACGGGCGAAGCCGTGTCCGGGGTGTCTGGTATTATATGTTATATGTATTACTTTAAACTAAAGAGGATTCGTTGATAGATAATATGTGTGAATTTTTATGACGCTGTGAGGTGAACTAGGCTGGTGATGATCCCTTTTTACAACTAATTGAAGATATTCTTTATAAAATAGAAAGTCGGTAAGGTAGAGCGCGACATTGAAACAATAAAAAAACTTTTTTTTGATGGGCCAAAAATCCTTTTGGCAATCGTCATTTTAGTAAAAAAAGAACCTATTTTCAAAATTTCATCGGATTCTGAGATATACCATAAACGGAAGTTTGAATTTCTGAATTATATAATTTTGTTTCATGCAATTTCAATAATTTAAATATTTATAAGGGTTAAAATAATGACAATAACGATTTTGCCCGATATTTACACTGAAAGTGCGGTTAGGTTCGCATTTAGTGTGACCAACGTGCCTCTATAACGAGGGTCTGCCCTCGTCTTGTCCTAGATTCGACACGAAATTTTAACACTAAACTATGCAAACAGATTATTTTTCGCGATCGTAAACCCAGATAGCACAGACACGTTTCAAAGATGTTCGAAAGATGCCTGCCGCAAGACATTCAAACATCTGAGAGATGTCGCCCTCCCAGATAGCACAGACACGTCTCAAAGATGTTCGAAAGATGCCTGCCGCAAGACATTCAAACATCTGAGAGATGTCGCCCTATGTCGGTTTGATGTCAGTTTTACGTTGGTTTTACGTTGGTTTTACGTCGTTTGTGACTCAACGTACCATCTTAAAGATGTCTTCTGAATGTCGTTTTGATATCTTTCAGATGTTCTAGTAGTTCATATAGAAAACATCTTCCAGATGTCTGAAAAAAGACATCTTACAGATGTTGTTCGCGCGACTGTTTAAAAACTTTCGGGTAAGGCTTATAGGTTAGGTTAGTTATTTCAAATAAAATACAATAAATCATTTTAAAATTTATGAATAAATATATTTTTAAATATATACATACATACAAATTAATTAAAATTACAATATTAGAGATTAAAAACGAGAATTAGAATATATATCTGTCCGGTTCGCCTTCTTCAAACGGTGGACCTGCTGGAGAGTTTCGGTCAGCAGGATCCGCACGAGGTTGTTCTGCTTCACAAGCGTCCTCGGCACAGCATCTTGGCTTGAGTGACAACTTCTTGGCTCCTCTTTCTGCTGCCTTTTACCACACTCTCTGAATCTGTTTGGAGTCAGAGATTCCTTGCTGGTGGCTGTAATTGCAAATAAAATATGTTTCATTGAAACAAGTATACTAATTACAGTAAATTTACTGTCTGAGGGTGCTTCTTTTTGAATTTACATACCAATGTTAGTTTTCTTCTCCAAACTTGGGGGAATGGGTAAACTTGTCTCGTCCGAAAGATAGATATGACTTGTTGTTGCTGGCAGCTCACGATTGGCGATGAATTTTTCTTTTTCTTGGCACGTTGTATATATTCCACCTCCAACTGCGGGTGCTGGTCCCTGTAGGTTTGTATAGCCCAACCAGCTGTAGCAAAGCGCCAGATTGTCAGTTATAATGGTAGCCAGTACTCTCCGAGCAAAATTATATTGTAGCTGTATTGTGGCATCCCGTCTTGTGTACTTCTTCAACCTAAATTAAAAAGTTATTAGCATATCACATATTCTGTTAACTTGATGAAAATGAAAGATAAATGTCACTTATTTCAAGTGTATTTATTACACAAATAAATGTTGCTTACTGCGTCGCTAAAAGTTTCTCTATTCTCCAAGGCTTCCTGAAATATATTCAATTCTTCCTCCATCCAGGGATCTCCATCTGCGTCTGCTATCTGGTTCGCCTTCTTCAAATAGTGGACATACTGGAGAATTTTGGTCAGCAGAATCTGCAAAAGCTGCTGGTGGTCCATAAGTGCTTTTAGCAATTGCAGCAGCTTCTTGACTTCTCTTCCTCCTGCCTTCTTTCATACTCTCTGCGTCTGCTTGTGAGTAGTGATTCCTTGCTGGTAGCAGTGACTGAAAATAAAATATGGTTAATTGAAAAAACGTGCAGCTATGCATGTAACATTTAATGTTGCATATATGTAGGGCGCATCTTTTTCCATTTACATACCAATGTTGATTTTCTTTTCCAAACTTGAGGGAATGGGTAAAATTGTCTCGTCCGATAGATGACTTGTTGTTGCTTGTCGTTGCTACGGCGGCATCAGTGACAACTGCCAGACCGGGCGCTTTTTTCGCGCATGCGCGAATTTTTATTTTCATAAATACATCTTTCATACACCTGAAGATGTCTATTCTGGAGACATCGTTTTCATGTCTGAAATGAGATGTTTGAAAGATATCTTTCCTCGTACATAAAAACGATGTCTTCAAAAACACATCTTTCAGATGTGCGAATTACGTCTGTTTGACGACGTAGACGTTCAGACATAAAAACGACATGAAAGCGACATCTCTAAGATGTTGTGTGCTATCTGGGAATTGTTTTTAGACAAATAGGAAATTATGTTATCGGCGCACAGGTTCGATCATGATTTTACAAAACAAAATTCTGGACGTTCTAGGAACATCCTTTTCTTAGGTTTTATGAATGTCCCTAGTACCTAAATTCTGAAGGTTCTAGGAACATCCGTTTCTTAGGTTTTGTGAATGTCCCTAGTACCTAATTTCTGAACGTTCTAGGAACATCCGTTTCTTAGGTTTTGCGAATGTCGTTAGGACTTGAATTTTGGTCGTGCTAGGAACATCCGTTTCTCAGGTTTCACGAATGTCCGTAGGACCTAAATTCTGAACGTTCTAGGAACATCCGTTTCTTAGGTTTTGCGAATCTCCTTAGGACGTGAATTTTAAACGTTCTACGAAATCGTCTCGCATGCGCGAGAAAAAATGCACCATATAGGAAGACTGTAATGCTGTAATTCGGAACGCTGTTTATTATATATATTTATACGTGTACACAAGCGCGTTTCACTAAGCTGACTAATATACGTGAATAATTCGTGTCAGATTATGTGCCCTGATTACGTAAAAACGGAAAAAGTAACTAATACAGTGGATAATTTACGCGAAATCCTAACCTATAAAGTGAAAACGTGGTTATTGCCGAAGAAAAAAAATGACGGTACTATTTACACGGCGGCAGAATATCGACAAAGTAAACGATGAATACTGGAAATTCAAGATGAGGAGTGTACTGGTCTGTAACGAGCTGTGACTATACGCAAGCGGCGAAGAAAAATTGTGTGGGACAGAAAAAACAATTTTACCCACCGCCGCAAATTTGGAGAAGAAAATCAACATTGATATGTAGATACAAAAAATAATCGCTCTACATATAGAACATTAAATTATTACATTCATAGCTGCACATCTCATCCCATTACTGTAATCAGTATACTTTTTTCTTAAAAATATATTTTACTTTCAGCCGCTGCTACCAGCGTAGAATCGCTGACTTTAAACAGGCCCGGAGAGTTTGAAAGAAGGCAGCAGGAAGAGAAGCGAAGAAGTTGCAGGCAGTCGGAAATAAGAAGCAAATGTCCTTAAAATCTTGTTGTGTTCGTAAATGTCCGTATAATCTTGTAACATCTTGTTTGTTACATATACCAAATGCGAAAAAATTATAAAATAAATTACATTTTAAATAAATGTTGTTACTTCTTTAAACCTTTACAAAATGTCCAGAGAACGTTACTTCCGAACATTCTAAAAACGTTCAGAAAATGTCCGCACAGGACATCCGCAGGATGTCCAACTTCGTAACTGGTACCTTCCTCCCAGATAGCACACAGACATTTTAAAAACATCTTAAATACGTCCGCTGTCGGACATTCAAGATATCTTATGGACGTCTTGAATGTCCTCCGAAAAGCCCACGAAAGGCCTACAAAAGTCTTCTAAATGGCTTGTGTTACAAAACCGTGCGTTTTAAAAACGTCCCAAGAATGTCCATTAAACGTCTAAAAAACGTTTTCTGGATATCTAATGGACCTTCTTGGGACGTTTTTAAAACGTACGGTTCTATAACACAGGCCGTTCAGAAAACTTTTGTAGGCCGTTTGGAATACGTTTGTAGGACATCTAATGGACATTCTTGGAACGTTTTTAAAACGGACCAGTCTCTTCTTTTCACACGATCAATCACATATATATACTTAATTAACATATTTGGAACTGTAATACTCCCCAAACAAGTTGTCTTTAAAACGTTTTATTTTAAACGTTAAACCAGCGTCCCGAAAAAAGACGTTTTCAAATGTCCCGAAGAAGATGTTTTCAAGCCGTTCTTAATATGTCCTTCTAGGACGTAGGAGGTTCAGACCTGAAATGGACGTAAAATGGGCATCTTGAGGACGTCCTGTGCTATCTGGGCTAGTACATTCAGGGAACGTAACTAGGACAGAACTGGGACATTTGGACATTGGATGGACGTTCTCTGAATGTACGGAATGTCCGAAACAGACATTCTCTGGACGTACATAGGATATCCCTGTGCTACTTGGGATCATTTCCTATTTGTCTATATGCAAACAGATACTGAGCCTAATGTGGAAACAGACGGGTCGGTATACGTTTGCAAAGTTTGGTGCCAAATTCATACCAAATCAAGAGTAAATAGATAGCTTACTGGGCATCTTTGTATGTCTCGTCGAACATCTTATAGGTTATGTTTGTTCGATGATATCGTTTTATCACAAACACGAAGCACGTCCCAGATAGCACAGACACGTCTCAAAGATGTTCGAAAGATGCCTGCCGCAAGACATTCGAATATCTGAGAGATGTCGCCAATGTCGGTTTGATGTCAGTTTTACGTTGGTTTTACGTTAGTTTTATGTCGTTTGTGACTCAACGTACCATCTTAAAGATGTCTTCTGAATGTCGTTTTGATATCTTTCAGATGTTCTAGTAGTACATATTAAAAACATCTTCCAGATGTCTGAAAAAAGACATCTTACAGATGTTATTCGCGCGACTAATTAGAAACTTTCGTGTAAGGCTTATATAATAGGTTAGGTTAGTAAAAAAACATACAATAAAGCAGATATTTATAAAATATACGAATAAATATTTATTTAAATATATACATATTACAAATTACAAATTAATGAAAATTACATTATTAGAGGTTAAAAATGAGAATTAGAATATATCTGTCACTGCTGTCTGGTTCGCCTTCTTCAAACGATGGACCTGCTGGAGAATTTCGGTCAGCAGGATCCGCAAAAGCTGCTGGTGGTTCATATCAGCTTCAGCATAGCATTCTGCCTTGAGCGGTAATAGCAGCAGCTCCTCGACTCCTCTTCCTGTTGCCTTCTTTCATACTCTTTGCATCTGTTTGTTTAGTAGTTTTCATACACCTGAAGATGTCTATTCTGGAGA
Organism: Lasioglossum villosulum; assembly: GCA_963971365.1. NCBI lineage: Eukaryota > Metazoa > Arthropoda > Insecta > Hymenoptera > Halictidae > Lasioglossum > Lasioglossum villosulum. Next base: position 23,062,950 of record OZ020500.1, read on the forward strand.
CATCGTTTTCATGTCTGAAATGAGATGTTTGAAAGATATCTTTCCTCGTACATAAAAACGATGTCTTCAAAAACACATCTTTCAGATGTGCGAATTACGTCTGTTTGGCGACGTAGACGTTCAGACATAAAAACGACATGAAACCGACATCTTTAAGATGTTGTGTGCTATCTGGGGTAAATATGAAGAATTATGGATAAATACCTAAATAAGAAAACGGTGACTTTGTGAGGCAAATTCTTGGAAATTCCTGCCTTGGAAACTCTTTTCGGTACAATATAACCGAATAAAAATAAAAATTCTCTTTCGATCCACATTTGCTAAAACTTTTGTTTACGACCGGTGTGCATCTTGTTAGCTCGTACACGTTGCGCCACTTGGCGCATTTCTATGTAATCTAGATTTGCGACGAAGTTTCGCAAGGGTGTCCCAACTAATTATCCAATAAAAGCCGCGAATGAAATCGCGCATAATAAGTTCAATACGCGGGAACGATAAATTGCGTACCGGTGCCGATCGTGGGCTTAAACGTCCCCTGTAATTTGTAACGGAATCTCGAAATCCTCGAAAACATGCGGTCCCGTACGTGTCACTCGTTAATTTCACTGCGGGCACGGCTGCTTCACTTTCGCGGCCTATAAACCTCCGAGATTGAAATTCCACCGTACGAATCCCAACACAGAACTTTCGAGCAAATTGCAATCATTAGTCTCCCAAACTTCTTTGATTGTAATGAAATTATTGCTGGGGCCGCGGTGCAGTGCGTCGTCGCACAGCTGTGGATTTCGACCGATTCGCAGGAGATACGAGTCAAAGAGAACGAGAGAGAAATAGAGAAAGAGAAAGAGAGAGAGTAGTCTTGTCGTTCAATTGTGAAAGAAAGAAAATTAATGCGAATCGCCATCATCAGCGTGTAAATTTCATTTTCAATGATAATCTACCTGCCGTTATGCGAACTATTCGGTGCAGCGAGTTCATTCCTTCGTTCATCGCATGTTTCGTAATACTAACTTGTTTTTACGTAGACGAGTTTACAATTCCACGAAGTACTGCTAGTTATTAAGGATGTTCTGAAGGTACAATGGGAGACAAAAGTACAAGAAATTCGAAACCCATCGATATATCGGCAATGAAAGTCATTTATGAGTATATTTTGCATTAAAAAAATAGATTAATTTAAAAAGCTTTCGTTTAATTAGTGAATTTCAAGTTATATTTATTTTTTAATCAAATTGTCTTCATATTATAAACAATTGAAAGTGATTTTTGTGACTGATTGTGCCCCTTGATTTGAACTTCAAGATTAATTAACAAAGCTTTGGTTTAATTAGTGAATTTCACGTTATATTTATTTTTTAATCAAATTGTCTTCATATTATAAAAAATTGTAAGTGACTTTTGTGAATGATTGTGCCCCTTGTTTTGATCTTCAACATTAATTAAAAAAGCTTTCGTTTAATTAGTGAATTTCACGTTATATTTATTTTTTAATCAAATTGTCTCCATTTTATAAAAAATTGTAAGTGATTTTTGTGACTGATTGTGCCCCTTGATTTGAACTTCAAGATTAATTAAAAAAGCTTTGGTTTAATTAGTGAATTTCACGTTATATTTATTTTTTTATCAAATTGTCTTCATATTACAAAAAATTATAAGTGACTTTTGTGAATGATTGTGCCCCTTGATTTGAACTTCAGGATTAATTTAAAAAGCTTTCGTTTAATTAGGGAATTTCACGTTATATTTACTTTTTAATCAAATTGTCTTCATATTACAAAAAATTGTAAGTGATTTTTGTGAATGATTGTGCCCCTTGATTTGAACTTCAAGATTAATTAAAAAAGCTTTCGTTTAATTAGTGAATTTGACGTTATATTTATTTTTTTAATCAAATTGTCTATATATTATAAAAAATTGTAAGTGATTTTTGTGACTGATTGTGTCCCTCGATTTGAACTTCAAGATTAATTTAAAAAGCTTTCGTTTAATTAGTGAATTTCACGTTATATTTATTTTTTAATCAAATTGTCTCCATTTTATAAAACATTGTAAGTGACTTTTGTGACTGTTTGTGCCCCTTGATTTGAACGTCAAGATTAACTTAAAAAGCTTTCGTTTAATTAGTGAATTTCACGTTATATTTATTTTTTTATCAAATTGTCTTCATATTACAAAAAATTGTAAGTGATTTTTGTGAATGATTGTGCCCCTCGATTTGAACTTCAAGATAGTAAACTTATGATATTCAATATATGTAATTACGCAATAAAAAGTTAAAAATAAATAGTTAAATAAACTAAAAATACCTCAGAAAGCAATGTTCATGGTTATTACTGAAAATAAACATGTGAAATTTGAGTAAAATGATGTTCTGATAATAACAAAAATCATGACAACACTGTACTCAGCTGTATGTTTCTGTATTTGAGAGTTGGTAGTATTGTGTACGTTTGAAAACTATCGTGATTTTGACAAGTATAAATCAATTACGACGCATAGTAGATCTAAAATTCCTTGGTGAACAGTTATGGTGTACATCTCGTAAAGAAGCATTATCTTTATCTATAATGTTTGAGGTCACAACTCTCAATACGATGCCATAAATGTTTGGTTATGAACCAAGTATATACCAGCAAGTATTCAAACTTCGCGCTCAATCATCGTCTACACTGTTGTCGCGTTTCCATGCTGGTGAGACGACAACACGATAAATTTCACGTTTTGTAACAGTTTATCATTTTTTGCTCTGTAACTATTTAGTGAGTCCTAATAAATTTTGAACATAATTTTTACTATATATAAAAAAAACTAAATTAATTGCATTAATTTAAATTCAAATTTTCAAAAATTTTGTTGCGTTTTTATATACCTCCAGAATATCCTTAACAAGTTATTTGTCTTTGTTGGAGTTTTGTATTCAGCGATTTCATACTCTTAAGAAACTTAATAATTCATGGGAAATTCCTAGATGACGATAGCAGTTCTTTCAGTTCTCCGTTTGTTTCTCGAATAAATTTCGTGTGTTTAGTTAATATGCAGTATGTTGTAACGCGAAATTACGAATTATACAGCTACGACCCATTCTCTGTCGGTAGGCATTGTTAGATAGCTGTTGCTTATTATTGTCTAAGGAGATTACCTCGTTTTATTCGGAGACTGATATTATTTATGATTATATACGCGTTGCATATTCTCATGGATTTCCAAGTCTTGCTACATTTTCTTTGATCGCTTCTGCGATGTTTTATATAATGCATTGTGTGAAACTAATACGATATTTCAAAAATATCAGGTCAATTTATTATACTTCTAAAAATATCGCTGTGTGAATATCACTGTGTATATCGGTAGAAATGAATGCTTGATAATCTAATCAATGCATTAAACAAATCACGAATAAGTACAATAATTATTATTTATAAGTAGACTCTGAGTCTATGTATGGTATATGTAAAATACAAATTTTATTCAGTATTTACAGGGGATGAAAGTCAAATAGAGTTTCTTTACCTAATAATTTTACAAAATTAAAAGTAAGGTGACAGTATCCTCAAACTCGTTGCCATATAGTCAGACTCGTCACGAAGATTTTTAAAAAGTCGATGAAATAATATTCCATTCATTTGTAATCAATATTCAAGCACATTCGAATAAATGTGGCTACACAATAAAATTAATTTTCTGTTCCCTTCTACAACATTTTTAGGTATAAAGACTTTTTAATCACTGTAACTGTAAAGAAAATGATACTGCAAGAAGTTACATTGTTTTGACATTTTTATTGCTTTATGTTTCTTCTATTCATTTTCATTATAAACACACACAATCTACATAACGATAAGTAGACTAGTAAATAAGTAAGAATTAATTAAAAAAAACTGAGACTTGACAAATTGTCAATCAATAGAAATGAAGAAATTGGACGATAGTTTCAAGATCAGTGATTTACTTAAATAACCAAGGACGGTGCAATGGAAATTGCGACGCCACATTGTTTACATCAGTGGATTGCGAACTAGAAAGCCACCGAGTTTCTTTGGTGCATAACCACATAAAAAGACCACAACGTCTGTAAGTAACGTGTAAATTGAAAACAGTGAGACCTACAGTTTTCATCACGCAATTTTCATTTCGCGTAAACCGCTGACCATCAGCTGCGGGGAAAAATGTGCTCGCACGGTTTCTAAGCAGGCGTAGAAACATTGCCAGCGCCAATTACCGCCAATTCGATTATATAGAAAAAGGAAATTCCTATGCTACAGCTGCGTGCTTCCTGGTATAGAAAGTTCAGAATTCTCGATCTCCTAATACAGCATCACGGTCATCTACACCTATAATTTACACGTGACGAGGTGACACTATTAATGTAGAACCTTTGCGGTTTTTTGGGAAAGTTGGTATTTATGTGTGAACAACCAAATGTTGGTCAATGTTCACACATAATAGTATCTTTCCACACGCAACTACGTGAAACACGATAAAATTTCAGTCATGATTAGATTGCGGATGTGTACGCAATTTTCAATTTTTATAGACAAATTTTTAGAAAGGAGCATGAAATGGAATCCTATTTTTAGGTCGACAGCTTTTCTAGATACAAAACAAATCAATAATAGTATTGATTTTTTTTATTAATTAATAGTATTGATAGTATTGATTTCTTTAATGGCACGTTACAGTCTTTTAAAACTAAATTGAGCTGTACTATTAGATAATATTACCCTTATTTGCTGTTTTGTTCTGTCCAGATTTGGGTAATTTTAGATTAAGACTTAGGATTAAGATTTTTTACTGTTTTCTTCTTTTTTTTTTATATATATATTTTCTTTTTTTGTTTTCTGTCATACATTTGTATCTACTCACATTTGTATAGAAGGACTTCGGTCCGTATAAATAAATAATAATAATAATAATAAAAAAATCAAATCTTACTAAATTCTATCGAATTTTATATTCTGGCATTTTGTGAAAATTTTCGTAATGCATAAATGCATAAAGATCCGCAGTAGGGTGGTCCTTCTTTTTCGACTTCCGAAATGTTTTGGTCTTACCCCCCTAAAGTATGACACTTGGTGAAAAAATGATATGTGCAAAATTTCAGCACGATCGGAAAATGGGAACCCGTGTCGCAAAGCTCTTGAAAATCGATTATTTTTGAAAATTGATTTTCTCCATTATAGTACATCGTAAATATACATTCCTACATATCGCTGAATTTGTTCTTTCATGCTCTATAACTATGCGCAAATAAAGTACAAAGTCATCGTAAAAAAAGATTACGTCACTTTGAAATTTCGAAAATTGGATTAAAAAAAAAATTTTTTGGCGAAACTTCCGTTTATGGTACACCTCAGAATCCCATGAAATTTTGAAAATAGGTTCATTTTTGACTAAAATGACGATTGCCAGAAGGATTTCTCCCGTTTCGAAAAAAATTTTTTTATCATTTCAATGTTACGCTCTAGCTTACCGACTACTAACTTACCGATTTTGTACTTTATGTTTCTGCTATGCGCATGCGTCTGTGTGATGTGAGAGTTTGTCAAATGCTTTTAGAGTTGTATAAGTCGTATAGGTTAACAATGGTCATTTAAATTTGTTTTACATTGTAAAAAAAATGAAAGATTTTGACTCGACACTAGAATGGGTGAGAGAACTTGAGGCGAAACTTCCGTTTATGGTACAAATCAGAATTCGATGAAATTTTGAAAATAGGTTCAATTATCTATAAACGAATCCTCTTTAGTTTAAAGTAATACATATTTGTAAGCGAAAATATATTAAATAACTGAATAACTGTTTTAATTCGAAAAGAAAATACACAACTGAAATATGAAATTAACGGAAATTATCCTAAACGTATCGTATTTAAATCAAACGTGATGACGTGTTTCGTATCTCGAGAAAAAGTCGAATCGCTACGTGAACACGTCCTTTTATATCCTACTTTTTTCTAATGTTTATAAATTTTCTAGAACAAATATTGATTAAACAAGATGTGTCGCAATCGCAATATCACGGCACTCACGCATACATACACGATTCTCGATTCTCACATTCAAACAACAAATAATATCATACAAATCATTCATTTCCTACACTCGGCCGCCCTGAAAAAGCATATGGCCTCAGATGCTTTCATCGCAATTCTTACATTTATACAACAAGTTACAACAAGTTACATTATACAAATCATACTACAACAAGTTACATTATACAAATTATACATTTCCTTATTCAAATCATACATTATAACATATATAAGGTAAACTTGAAATTTTTAAAAACTACTCCGCCCCCACCCCGACCTAACCACAACTCATTCTAATTGACGCATGCGCATAGCACGAACATAAAGAAAATCGGTAAGTCAGTAGTCGGTAAGCTAGAGCGCAACATTGAAATGATAAAATATTTTTTTTCGAAACGGGAGAAATCCTTCTGGCAATCGTCATTTTAGTAAAAAAAGAAGCTATTTTCAAATTCCATCGAATTCTTAGGTGTACGGTAAACGGAAATTTCGCCATGTCTGCCTTAAAAATAAAAAATGTTTAAGATTTAATGAATCAGGGATAAGAGTAATACCTACTTGATAATTGATGAAATTTAAACAAAAATTGATGAAATTCCATCAGAAACATTCTAAACAGGAGCCAAGTTCTATATGGCCGTAAAAAGTTGTGAGATCAAACAAAATATGGTCAAGTTCGTTAGCTTAGAAATACCTGTTGCAATACTGAAAAAAGCGTTTGTAAAAATTAGTTTAAAAGAACGCTATTTAATTTTTAAAGAGTTACATGGAGAGCTAAATTATTCAACTCGGCCATAACTTTTTAAACCAATGGCCATAAAAGGTGTTTGGTAGCGGCCATGTTTGAACAGGTATTTCTAAGCTAACGAACTTGGCCGTATTTTGTTTGATCTCACAACTTTTTACGACCATAGAGAACTTGGCTCCTGTTTACAGGATATTTTTGTTGGGATAGGCTTTACTCTGTCCAGGTACTAGCTTAGATTGGATTTAATATGTCCAACTATGGGTTTGAATTATTCTTGTTAATACGTATCAAATATTAATCTAAACAATAATTTTGGGACTTTAAATTACTTTACAAAATCTGAATTTTATGATACAACTCTTAAAAAATTGTTTTTGTTTATCTAAAGTGATGCAATTAACGGTAGCAAAAAATGCTGGCCAGGCATAGGGTATTTCACCATACTTCATGCCATGCACTTCTGACGGTGGTACGACTGAGTACGACCACCGACTAGATATAGGATAGACCTATCATCTTATGGGACTTGGTGTCTCATGTTGTGAATTACCGACTGTTCAAAAAATCACAGGTTTTGGTATGCCCTCTACGAATTAAAGTGGCGAGTTTAGGAATTATATCGAATTTCAAGAAAGCTGTCAACACAAACGAGGTATAGGAATCCTATGCCTATATCTTGTTTGTGCTGTCAGCTTATTTTAGAGCCAGCACCACCGACGAGACCCTGTTCGTGGCCCTAAACCCACTTGGTAATACAGGAAATAACAAGAAAAACGGGCCAAGTGGCCCTGGCAAAAATGGTCACCGAAATACATTGGATGATAGGTCTATACTATATCTAGTCGGTGGTACGACTGTCAACTTTGTCAAATGGTGGGGGAACGTGACCTCCCACCTTAGGAATGAAAGAGTGGAGGAACGGGCCAACTGTGTCTCGTGGACCGCGAGTTGGACAGGCTCTGACAGAAGTAACCACGCACTACCGTAACAAAACCTTTTAGATATTTCTTAGTAAGAAAAGAAGTTGTCCTGCTGTCAAGAATTTGTACCGAAAGTTGTTTTCCTAAGTGTGGATCTTACGAGAAATTATGGAGCAAGTTTTGCTAATTTCCTGCAATACTGTCCTCTTTCTCGTTCCAAGTCGAGAGTACCTTTACGCATACACTCCTTATTTCTGGTTCAAAGTCGGTAGTACTCTTTTTGTGAAAGTAGTTTACTTTCCTTCTTAGGAGTAATCCGATTTGTGCATGTAATAGTGGTCGCGCGTTCATTCCTCCTCTTTCACGTTCATTTCTGTTAATTTCGATTCTTGTCATTAGATCCTATTTAGTAATAGATCCTATTTAGACTATTTACTAATTAAGTGATCAAACTAGCTGGTTATTTGATTATTTTTCGCGATCGTAAATTGTTTTTTTGGACAAATAGGAAAATGATGTTATCGGCGCACAGGTTCGATCATGATTCTACAAACATAAATTGAATGGTACTACAAACGTTGATTCGGGTTTGAATCTATTTCTTGGTCTTAAGAACACATCTGGTGGAACACCGTCCACCAGATGGACAAATCGTTGAACGACCTTCTCGCTAGTTCTCTGATATGTCACCTATCAGTATAATAACGTTCCTCAAATGCCTTCCAACATCCCGTGTCTAAGGTAGGACCCGCTAGATAGCCTTACTGATGAGCCCTCTAGCGGGCCTAGGACGAAACACCACCTTCCTTTTTTCTTTTCATCTATTCCAAACATTCGGAGTAGCTCAAACGTGTGGTCTTAAGGGGGTACCGTACCCATTGATATGACTAGCATATTACTAGAATATTACTAGAAAAACAAGTGAAAACCGTGTTTACTGGAAACCATGTTTTGATTTTATACAAGCATGTTACGAGCTGTGTGAGGGCTCATTGTAAAGAGGAAGGTTTATCACAGCCCGCTCTGCTCATGATTTAACAAGATTATGTTTATATTTAATAATATGAGCGTCCAAATTAGAGCAAACAAGTCGAGACAACCACCCTCATGTTCTCATGTACTTTTCTAATACAAAACGGTTTTTCTGACTTGAATCATGAGCAGAGCGGGCTATGATGAACCTTCCTCTTTACAATGAGCCGTCGCACACCTCATAACATGCTAATATGAGGACAAAAAAAGGTTTCCCGCGATCGCATTCAATAGTTCCCCAGATTCCATACATGAAGGGCAAGTAGAACTAATTTTAGTTCAGGTACTCAAACGAGATGGCGCTTAGACAGGAGAACTATCAGCGTAGATTCGTAACAACAGAAATATAAAGGGCTTGAAGCCACTCGGATCCATTAATAGCAATAAAGATATTGATAACAAGAATAAAACCTGTATTGATAGCGAAATTGAACCGTTAGATTGATACAAATGTATGTTCATCACTGTTGCCAAACTGTTTTTCAGCGTGGAGGTTGGTTACACTGATAAATACCCAGATCAGAGGGTCTGGTACCCACGTGACATTACTAGAATCTAACTAGACTTTGGGCCAAAACAGGGGTTTACGAGAACACACCTCACGTCCTCATACGATTATATTTTGAGCTGAATGAGGGCTCATTCTAAAGGGGAAGGTTAAATGAAGCGCGCGTGGGTCCAACTTTAGTTACATTATGTTTATATCCAGTAATGTGACTGTCCAAAGTAGGGAAAGAAACGTTCCGGAGATTCTAATGTATTTTCATTCACAAAAAGATTTTTCCTGCTAATTTAGGGACCCACGCGCGCTTCATTTAACCTTCCTCTTTAGAATGAGCCCTCACTCAGCTCAATATATGTATAATCGTATGAGGACTTGAGGTGTATTACCGTGATCGCATTCAATTGTTCCCTAGATTCCGCTCATGAAGGGCAATGAAGGGCAAGTAGAAGCAATTTTAGTTCAGCTACTTCGACGAGATGGTCCTTAGTCAGGAGAATTATCAGCGTACTTTCTTAATAACAAAAGTGTAAAGGGCATGAAGCATCTCGGATCCATTAATAGCAATAAAGATAATGATTAAAAGAAAAAAACCTGTAATGATAGCGAAATTGAAGCGTTAGATTGATACAAATGTATGTTCATCACTGTTACCGAATTGGTTTCTCGCGCGGGGGTTGGTCACAATGAAAAATACCATGGTCACGTGGGTACCCTACCCTCTTAAGATCAAGAAATAGATTCAAACCCGAATCAACGTTTGTAGTACCATTCAATTTCTGTTTGTAGAATCATGATCGAACCTGTGCGCCGATAACATAATTTTCCTATTTAGCTGGTTATTGTTGTTCACTCGCTTCGCGGGTGGGGGTGTTGTAGCTCGCTTTGCGAGTTCGCGAGAGGTTAGTGGTACGGATGTTATTTGGTATCTGATTCTCTAAGAGTCACACAAAGAACTTCCCGATTCGTTAGTTCCAGTATATTATTATCATTATTTAGTGTACGTTTTAAGAAGATTATTCGTTCTCAGGGAAGTTCAATAGTTTTCTACTTATCAAAATGTTTGCTATATGGCGTCCATTAAACCAACTTCGTATGCTCGTTGCTCACTTGGTTCCCTGTTATAGCATAGTAATGTTGCAAAATAAATCGTATAAATATTAATTCTGGATACAATCAAATTATATATATACAGGGTGTTCCAACATTCCTTCGACATCCGAAAATGGGAGGTTCCTGACATCATTTGAAGCGACATTTCCCTGTAGACATGAATAACTCAATCTTGCATTGGGATATTTTTCGATTATTGTAAGCGGTAACATTAGCATTAGTTGCATAATTTAAAAAAAAAATTTTTTTTTTAATTAGAAAAAAATAAAAATTTTTTTTAAAAGTTAAAAAAGATTTTTAAAAAATAAAAATGAAATATATATAATTACGGTTGTTTATTCGGTGGAAAATTTCCATCCTCTCGTATAAATTGCGTTGTTGAATGAACTTCTTTTGAACAAAACTAAAAAAACTGAAAAACTACTGGACCAAAGTGGACTAAAATCTAATCAGCTCTAAGTTACAGCGGGGCACATCGATTGCATCAATCATCATTCTGATCGCGTTGTTACTTTTTCAGAAAACGTTAACGAAAAATTTGATAACATACAAACGGACATATGTGCACACACACACACACACACACATACGAACATTTTGATAAAAATAGTCTAAAATGACACCAATCACCATGAAACTGAAGATCTGCTAAAAAATCGATTTTCGATTTTCGGGGTAATTACAGTAACTTCCCTATGAATCGGGAAGTTAAAAAATATATTTGTATACTGGCAAATTTTCTTAATGAAAATTTTCTAATCTTAATTTCAGTTCGATTTAACCCAATAATGTAATGGATCTTATAAGCAATGCGAATTTATTTTCTTATTTTAGAAGGAAAAATGCGAAAACGTAATGTCAACTATTAAAATCGTATACTATATCCTTCCTCATTCCTTACAATCTTGAAACATAGAAGATTAATGTTACCGGCTACGCTGATCTATTTCATATTCTAAAAATATGAAAGGAAATTCTCAGTCTAATGTATTGGTTACATAAACGAAATGAAAGATATTAAACAGAGATTTACTGTATCGAGATGTAACAGACATTCTGTCTAAGAGTTAATTAATTTTAAAACTAGCTATGCACACTCCAAGGTACTCTAAACCAATGTATGATTTTTGAGAGTTTTAATTTTAGAACATTTTAAATTAAATTCCAGATATATCTTGAACATAATATTCATATTTCTTAAAATTACTGCTCAAAAATTGTAAGAAAGTTATGTAAGGTTGTAAATTATTGTTGATAAACCATTGTGCATGGAAATATCTGTTTACATGGGCCACGAAAAAAGTAATCCTTACACGATCTATGTCGCAGCAAGGACCCGTGGATCTGGCTTAGATCAAGACTTTACTGTATACAGGGAGGTCCGTTTAAATAAGAAAACCTAAATATCTATTCAAATGACTGTGATACAACAAATATTTATTACGTAATGTGCATGGTGCCCATGGACCAATATCTGGCAAGAATATTTTTTCCTAAGCTCCAGAAAAAAATACACAAATTTTACCTAGGAGTTTTTGCATTTTGGTTCACAGATGGCGCTATAATGGACAAAAATCAAAATGGGTAAAAAATCGTTGAAAATTTGGGATATCTCGAGAAAGACACATCAGATCAGAAAAATAAAAGTAGACGTATTTGATATTTTTAAAAATGCTATTCAATAACACCATAATTAACCACCCACCCCCACCTCCTGAAGGAATTATTCCAAAATCTTCAATGGGAAACCCCATTCTCAACGTTGTATTTCTCCGACAAATCGAAGAGGGGACTGGGGAGCTATTTCATTAACTTCTCCTGTAACAGTTGTTCGTCGTTTTCTTTTTTTAGTTTGTACGCTATATATATATATAAATATACACATTACATATTTCCTATAATTAAACTTTATTATATAAATGTCATTTGTCACGCGAAAAGGAACTGGGGCTCTTCGAGGCTCTTATTTTCACACGACCAATCACGTATATATATACTTAATTAACATTTTTGGCCTGTAATACTCTCCGATAAAGTAGTCTTTAAGACGTTCTACTTCAGACGTTAAACCAGCATCCCAAAAAAGGCGTTTTCAAAATGTCTTATTTTGGACGTGAAACTGACGTTCCGAAAAAAACATTTTCAATACGTTTTTAAGACATTTTTCAAGTACGTAGGACATTCACACCTAAAATGGACGTAAAATGGACATCTTGAGGACGTCCTTTGCTATCTTGGCGACGTTCCGATGATTTCTTTTTTTAATCAACGATTGACGATTAACTTCATCAATCGATTCAGTCAATCGTCAATTTTTCAATGATTGCCGTTTTGAATAGTACACATTAGTCTATATACGAACACACGAATTATATAAACTCGTCGGTTAATTTGATAAATATTCAAAAATTAACACATTTACCATGTTTAGTGGGGATTATATGAAATTAAAAAATGAAAAACGATTCGGATAAAACAAACGATGCTCTTGATAGAGGTGATCAAGGTCCGTTGAAATTTTCAATAATGTTTATTCTGCCAGCAAACGCAGCGAAGCAATGGTTATATCGACAGTAATCGGATCAACTCGGTACATGTACTGATTAGCTACGAAACATTTCGTTTCTTCGAGAGCCTTCGGTTTCTCTTCAAGTGGCTCGCCATTTCACGTTTACCGCGCCTATATTCAGTAATGCCATTCTTGATTTCCCGAAGGACTACTTTTTAAAGTGAAATTATGACGCAGCGATATACCCGCGGAGCATAGGAAATGCAGAGGCGCAGAAAAATGCTGGCCGATAGAGACGTATCAACAAGGAGTAATGATACAGCCTGGCAGCACACGCGTCCATGAAGCTTCCGCGGTGTCGTTTATATCTAACCGGTCTCCGAAAACCGACAACCTGCCTTTTTGTTGCTTTATTTCTCTGAAATAATGATATCAAACGGTCAGTCATCGGTGAAATCCATTCCTGCCACAACGAATTTCTGTATCGGCGATCTGCTCTAACGAAACTTTTTCGCTCGTTCCTCAAGAGTACACATACTCATCTATTTTCATTTATTTTTTGGAACAATTATTATTGACAGTGAGTCTCTAAAAAAAAATCGTGTGCGTGGAAACCACGCGCGGCAGAAGTGAAACTTATTGCTTATTAGGTATTATAATTTATCTTTATCTATACTTAATAAGCAATAAGTTTTACTTCTGCCGCGCGTGGTTTCCACGCACATGATTTTTTTTATTCTGTTCCACACACGGTAGGTTTTTTTAGCTATTAGCAGTAGCTGATAAGCTATATACCTTTGTAAAATAAAATATTTATTTAATTTTAAAGCAGTTGCACGCGGTGTCGTAACATACCATGTATTTTTTATTTTTTTATTTTACATGTAATTTTGTAATTTATATACATATAAATTATTTTATATTAGTTTATATATATATATAATGTTATATTGTTTTTTTATGGTTAGGGTTGACACATCAACTGAACTCTATAGCGTTGCTCTGTGAACAAAGATTTTATTTTACTATTTTGCACATCTCTCTTATTTACACTATTTACAATTTACAACACCCTTACCAGTGAACAAAGAAACGACATTAAAGTTTTTATTTAAGATGTCAATTCCCTCTTTAATATCCTATAATTATCATGGAGTTTCCTCCTCTATTTTTCTCCTACTTTTTCCCTCTACCGGGAAGCCGGTTATCACTCTGACTTTCCGCTAGATTCAAACTTAATGAAATATATTTTCTTTATATATATTTCTATATATATATATATATATATATATATATATATATATATATATATATATATATATATACAGGGTCATCCGTTTTTAAACGGACAAACGTAAACCAGCTATAAAGAACCCCAAATGGAACAAGTTTTACCCCTGCCACTTTTTTTGTTTCGGCCTTGATTTCTAGAAAATTGCAAAATACCATACTTTTTTTAGTTCACATAAACTTGAATATCTTGGGACTCCAGTGATGAATCTTGATGATTTTTCCTTTGTTTGGTTTAAAATAAATAGGGGCATCTTTTTTGTTACACCCGGTGGGTTAGTGTTCGATCCCAGCCCGGGTAAAAATTTATTTATATTATTTATATTATTTATTATTATCATTACTATGTAATGTCGTGTTATTTACAAGATATTATACAATTATTATAAATTAAAGTACAAAAGTCTTAGTAAATTATAAATAAATTAACCGAAATGAATAATATAGTAAATTATCCTCTCGTGTCTGGAAGCAGAAAAAATAAAATAAATATAGGATGCCAAAATATGGTATACGATAAATTTAATGATATTGTACTTACATATTTTCAATATAATATACAGGGTGTTCACGCTATTACTAGCCAGCATTTTTTGTGTAAATAGTAAATATTGGAAAAAAAATGATAGAGGAAAAAATAGTACTGTTTTTTATGCGCAACACAATGACATATGCATTTTTGTTTTATTTACATTATTTTGATAGAAATGAAGGTGACCTTCAATTTTTTAAATGGAATGCTATACATTTTTTTATTTCGTATGAAAGCGTGTGTCAAGACGAATTCATCCATGTACTATACAATGACCTTCAAGGTCATGCAAGGTCAGAAATGGAAGAAATGGAAGAAACAATTTGAATATTGCGTACCAATGTGTTTACAAGTATTCTTTATTGATGAGGCTACAACAAATGTTCAAAATGGCTTGCTTATGCATGAATACACATTTCGGCTCTATTAATTACGTTTTTGGTAGCTTCTTCTAGTGTGGTTTGAATTATTAACCCACATGCTTGTGTTATTTTGGTTTTCAAGTCGTTTATATCGCTGGGCGGCGCACAGTGGTCCGGATCGGAAAAGTTGGTGTTATTTTGTTATAACTTTTGAACCAGTAGAGATATTGCAATGAAATTTTCACTAAAAATATTTTTAAAATAATCTTTTTTAACTATGTGTAATTCAATACTTTTTGCATTTGTTAAATAATAATTTATATTAACTTTTCATTGATATTTTTTATTGAAAAATGAATTGTTCAAATATAGTTTTTTAACCTTTTTTATACATTTTGTGAACAATAATTTTTGGTGTTGGCGTTAATCTTTAACACACAATCGGATGCTTTCCTGTGTAAAAAAGAAGAAATATTTTAAATACATATTGCGAATAAAATAGCACTAATATTATATTCAGTCAATGTTACTACAAATAAAAAAGTAAGCTAATAAAATAAGTATACCATAATTTGTCTTTCGTGATAATCTATCGTGATAATAACTCCACTGCCTCAGGATTCAGTTCTTTAGGTTTTCTCTTATATGTTAATCTTAATCGTGACATGTACGGGTCAGATGTTAATAATAATCTAAAAAATATATCCTTATTCGTGCATAATCTTGACATTTTTCTTGAATTTTTTGCTCTAAATTGTTTAAAATCTTTATGTCTCGTTTCCTGTGCTTCCTCAGAGAGCTGGCCGATGGGAAGCAATGCGTGTTTTATTATTTCTTGGCCATGCATAAGTATTTTATGCACAGATGCTGGCATAATAAAAGTGACTATCGAAATTAATTTACATTTATCTTTATTTATTTCTTATAATGTTCATATTTGAAAAACATTTGATCAGCCATACGAGCCGTTTTACGCAAGCGAAACTCGTCACGAAGTAACATTGACAGCTTTGAACAATGATAATTTGCAAAGGGGGACGCGGGGGGATATGTTTCTTACATAATTATATTCGGGAAAGTATGCTGAAAATGATCCAATTTGTTAGAAAACGGGACTCGTTGGGACTTCCTAGATATTCGTTGTCAAATGTAAAAAATTTGGCCAATTCTTTTACTTCGTTGAATATTAATTTTTAACATATTGTGAAGAATAACTTTAGTATCGATGCTGATTTTATAACACAAAAGAGTGCACTTCATCGTAAAAAAAAAATAAGTAATATTAAGTGGCGTCATCAGGGCACCTCGAAGAAGAGAAGCAATTTTCTTGATGAAAAGTACTATCTCTAAACAGTCTACCTTTAAGTACTCGGCCTAATTACAATTCTTGGTAAACTGCATTAATTTTTTCATTTTCGAGGTTGACGAACATTTAGGAAGCAATACAAATTTGTTAGAAATCGATATGAGAAAGTTGACTTTTGAGCTAAAAGACACCAACTTTTACGATCCGGACCACTGTGCGGCGTCTCGTAAACTAGTTCAAATTGTTTTGTTGCATGACCTTGAAGGTCATTGTGTAGTAGATGGATGAATTCGTCTTGACACACGCTTTCATACAACATAAAAAAATGTATAGCATTCCATTAAAAAAATTGAAGGTCATCTTCATTTCTATCAAAATAATGTAAGTAAAACAAAAATGCATATGTCATTATGTTGCGCATAAAAAACAGTACATACTACTTTTTCCTCTATCATTTTTTTCTAATATTTACTATTTACAAAAAAAAATGCTGGCTAGTAATAGCGTGAACGCCCTGTATTGTACTTACATATTTGTAATATATTGTTTATTAAATATCTCAACAATTATTGAGTGTTTGCACCTATAATGGTATATATTCGTAAATGAGAGATCGAGATCTATAAGTTTACAAAATCTCAACCAAATCGGTGACCCGAAGGCCTTGCACTCTCCTTGTTAGTGTAAAGTATTGATTACATAAACGAAATGAAAAATGTTGAAATATCAACAATCTTTCGGCAAGAAGAAGGAGATCTTTCGGAGAATCGGAAATGTTTAAATATTTTTTGGATCCATCATATGTCAGGGCAGGGTCGACAGGGTTGAAGTAATTCACACCGCGAGCGTGTGCTAATCGTTTCGTACAGTTGATGCATGCCTATTAAGCATGTAGCAAGCGCCCTTTTAATTGAGCGGCCTGGTCTCGGCAGAATGGCACGTGTTTTTGGTTTCTGGCACGCGCATCGCTGGTCGACGGGTGGGGGAAGGGCCACGGGGTCCACGGGGCCCACGGGGCCCATGGGAACTGGTCCCCATAAGAACGAAAAGGGAGGAAACTGAGATGGGGAGGTGGGAAGAAGCGGGAGGAAGAAGTTCACTTAACTTCCCCTCAGCAAGTTGTCTTACGTTTGCCAACGCTCTTGTTCAGGGCGAAAGGGCCACGATACTGTATGTAGTAAGGCGGCAGATTCTTTCGGTTATATTTTATAGCCGCCTGTTTAGGAGGAAAAAAGAGAGAAGAGGACGCGAAAGACGAAGGACGAACAATGCAGTGGCGTAGTTTGCTAGTCCCGTCGACCGTTTCATCGGCGAATCAAAAAAGTCCTAGAGAAAAACTACAAAAATCTCTTGTTTTTCATTTTATAAACACAGCTACTGACAGTTTCACTGACAGTTCCAGTCCTTTACAGCCTATTCATTATAAAATAAAATGCCAAAATGTTCTGAGAAGACTGCGATACTTCAGAGAAGACTGCAAAATAAAAATTATCTTCATTATTTGCAAGACACAGAAACCACATGGAAATTTCTTCTTTAATAATTTTTAGATGTTGACAGTCATAAATCGATATCATTTCGCTCATTTAATTTTTTTACTGCTGATGTTTGTACAAAATAAAAATTGTCTACATCAATTATAAGACAATTTATATATATATATATAAGAATTAATAGATCAAGCACAAAATAGAGAAAATATTTTAAGAATTGGAAAATACTGTTGCACAAAATATGAAATAAACGTGTATATATAAGAGACATAGCAAACATTAATTAGCTCTCATTAATTATCTTCTCATTCTGTTGGACACGCACACATATATTAATTACAAGACAATTTATTTATATATATATATATATATTTATATATATATATATATATTTATATATATATATATTTATATATATATTTATATATATATATTTATATATATATATATGTATATATAAATTATGTATATATAAATTATGTATAATAATAAATATATAATATATATAATAATTCTAAATATTTAATAATTATATAATATTTCTAAATCTAAAAATATAATTATATAATAATTAAAAACATCTTGAGCGACATATTACATCCCAACTTATAGAAGAAATCTATTAGAGTTCTCCCTACTACAACTTTGTTTGGTGTTTGCCTACATTTTCTGGGAAATCATCACTCACCAAACTACATTGTATGTAAAATGTCACTCAAGATGCTTTTTTACATTCGCATGTAAATTTTTTCCAGACAATCTTGATGAATGATGAACAAGATGAAAGATTCTATCAAGACATTTTGGTTATGGAAACAGGATACATGCTAAGGAAATGATAGTACATCCATGCTTGCAGAGTATTGTTGGAATTTAATAACAGAAACAGAAACATCTCATAAACATCAGTCAAGAAGATGGAAGTTTTAGGTATGTTTTCTGTCTTGTAAATTTTTATTTTTACCATAAAATAATAAATAAACAATAAATATATTAATAGAATGGGGATATAGTGATAAGTAATAAATAACAATAATAAATATAAAATTTAAATAAGCTGACATGTGTAATTACGGTTTTAACGCGGCTGCATTGCCATTGCGCCGCACAGTGTGCCAAATCAGCATTTTAACTGGACAAAAGTCACTTTCAAATCAACGAAAACTAACTGAGCCAATATATTCTAAAATAACCATGTATTAAAACCCTTGAATATTAAAACTTGAAATTGTTTCGTTACATGTTTACCGAATGTGTAAAGTTCACCTTAAACACGGACGGTTAAGGGGGTAGGGGCCCCACGTGACTATGATATTTTTCATTGTGACCAACCTCCGCGCGGAAAACCAATTTGGCAACAGTGATGAACATACATTTGCATCAATCTAACGCTTTAATTTCGCTATAATTACAGGTTTTTTTCTTTTAATCATTATCTTTATTGCTATTAATGGATCCGAATGGCTTCATGCCCTTTACACTTTTATTGTTAAGAAACTACGCTGATAATTCTCCTGACTAAGCGCCATCTGGTGGAAGTAGCTGAACTAAAATTGCTTCTATTCACCCTTCATGAACGGAATTTGGGGAACAATTGAATGCGATCACGGGAACACATCTCACGACCTCATACGATTATGTATTGAGCTGAGTGAGGGCTCGGTCGAAAGAGGAAGGTTAAATGAAGCGCGCGTGGGTCCCTAAATTAGCAGGAAAAATCTTTTTGTGATCGAAAAATACATTAGAATATCCGGAATTTTTCTTCATTTGTTTTCCCTACTTTGGACACTCACATTACTACATATAAACGTAATGTAACTAAAGTTGGAACCACGCGCGCTTCATTTAACCTTCGTCTTTAGAATGAGCCCTCACTCAGCTCAAAATATAATCATATGACGACGAGAGCTGTGTTCCCGTAAACCCCTGTTTTGGCCCAAAATCTAGTTAGATTCTGGTTAGATTCTAGTAATTTCACGTGGGTACTCTACCCCCCTAACCTATAAATTAATAGCCACATTTCCATGCGCACTAGAAAGATCTAAAAACTTACTAAGGAGTATCAAAATTCCTTTAGATGACGTATATAGCATCTCAAACCATGTATTTTACTTTAGTGATTCCAAATTATCGATAACTTTTCTCTATTTGTGTAAATAAAGTGTCGATGACACTTATTTTTCCACAGAAACGTACATGTAACTCCACTTCGTTAATGAATTAGTATCTACTAAACGTCCCTAAAACTGACGACTTTTACATATTACAAAGTAGAGACTCTCTACTTTACGTTGATACCAAAATCGGCTTATAAAACACTGCAAAACTACACGAATTGTTACAATGAAGTTGCGTCGTTTTACATTCACGCTCGTGACAATCACAGCTCAGGCGCGCGTTCCGATCGTAGTCGATGCCGTCGCCACTTATTGTCAATAGTTTTCGAGATATTTGCAATTAATAGTTCAAATTTTTACCAAGCAGTGGCGTAAAATAACAGTAGCGAGCTGAACTGTTACGCTACAGACACGAGTTCGAATCCCTTCGTGGTAAATTATTTTTTTTCATGGAAAATGCATTTTCAATGTTAAATAAATTTTAAATAAAACATCTTTATCCGCTATAGGACTAATTGAAAATGATACTTATTATTTTATAGAAGAAACACTAGATCTATTACTATCTATACAAAAGTTAATAATTATAAATCAATAATAATACATAACAAACAACAAATATAAATATAAATACAAATACAAAATAGAATAAATGCAATGAATAGGAGAGCAGTTAATGTGGCTTGCCATCACGCTTCCTGTAGTATATTTTTATATCGTATTATGTACTTTCTTTGCATTTCCAGGTATGATTGATATTATACAAACTACACATTAATCGCTGTGATTACTATTCATTGCATTTATTCTATTTTGTATTTGTATTTATATTTATATTTGTTGTTTGTTATGTATTATTATTGATTTATAATTATTAACTTTTGTATAGATAGTAATAGACCTAGTGTTTCTTCTATAAAATAATAAGTATCATTTTCAATTAGTCCTATAGCGGATAAAGATGTTTTATTTAAAATTTATTTAACATTGAAAATGCATTTTCCATGAAAAAAAAAATTTACCACGAAGCGATTCGAACTCGGGTCTGAAGCGTAACAGTTCAGCTCGCTGCTGTTACGCTACGCCACTGCTTGGTAAACATTTGAACTAACCTTTACTTTTGCGGTTATGAAACTTTAATTGCAAATATCTCGAAAACTATTAAGTGTCTGCGCCTATAATGGGGTATTTTCGTAATCAGGGGAACGAGATCTATAATTCTGTAAAGTCTGAACTAAATCCGTGAGGGACAGAGCGATTGGTCTCGTTCATTGTATATTTAAGGAATAAACAACGATGATATCTTCAAGTTTTCTTCTGAACTTTCTTCCTATGAAAATTCGTTTCTTCAGCGCCATAACCATCAGCGTGCAGTCTACCTCTCCCTTGCATTTTCCTTATATCTTTCAGTTTTGTTATTTTTATTGCTATTGTTGTTTTCATTGTTATTGTTATTATCACTGTAATTCAGAAAAATGCACGAAAGACGTCAAGATCGGATACCAATTTCGATTTATTAGCAATGCTATTAATAACTTCCGACCCACAAATAAATAGTTTTCGCACAATCCCACAACAACAAAAAATTCTCTGTCCTCTGAGCTTCTTCAATTATTAGAAAATAATGTAGAGTCGAGAATTGAAGAAACAGATTATTTAACAGAACTTGAATCTTCTGATGGTGTTTGGTGCTGTGAAGAAGATACGTAGTTTCAGAAGGCAATCTCCTGTTATAATACTGAAATCGATTAATTTTTTAATATTTTTTTGGATAATTATTTATTAGAAAATGTTTGTACCTGCAATCGAACGTTAATATTTAATACTTTGATTTCGATCTCTGTTATTTGTTTTGTATAATTTATAGTTTTGTTATAATATTTTTATTATCATAATAAACCATAATATGAACCAGATTTGTAATTTCTAAATTGAAACCTTATACTAAACCAAAGAATGAATTTTTCCCGTTAGAATATGCCTGAACTTGCAAAAAACAAATAAATAAATTATATTTACATTCTGTTTGTCCAAAATTAAAAATTACATCATTTAAATCATTCTGTGCTATATAGACCCGTTACTAACTTTGTTGTAATTTATATTCAATTATAAATAACAAACTATATTGTTTAATTAACAAAAACCAACTAACTGTTACAAGAATTCAATAATTATTCATATTTTATTCATCTGTCAACATATTAATTGGTAAATATTGAAAAACAGGCGATTTAGACTTTTGTCCAGCTAAAACGCTCAGCGTGAAAAAATCTACGGGAAATGATGCATAGCATGTTCTAGAAACATTTTCCCGCCCGTGGTCCTGTCAAAACCACAATTTTCTTGAAATTGTGCAAGTTTCACAAATTATTTCAAGATTAAAAAACGTTCGTAACACAATCCCCATAATTATTCCGTATTCTGCAATGTTTCAGCTTTAATTTAAGAAAAAATCAATGTTCTATCCCATTTCTATCGAAAGTTCTTTGATTTTGACACAGATTTTATTGGTTTCACCCACTGTGCGCGGTATCCCGTTGAACGTTCGCGCTAGTGGCAGAGCACCACTGGCGGCGACTCGTGTCGGGCGAAGATATTTTGCTTTCTGGATCGAATGAAACGTCGCACAGTGGTCCGGATGGAGAAATTCAGTGACATTTTTTTATAACTTTCGAACCATTAGAGATATAGCAATGAAATTTTCACTAAAAATACTTAAAAAATAGTAATTTTTAACCACAGGTAATTAAATATTTTTTGCATTTGTTAAACAATATTATTTAATTAATTTTCATAGATACTTTTTATTAAAAATAAGATTGTTTAAATATAAGTTTACGAACTATTTCTAACAATTGATAATTATAAAAATTTTTTTAGCGGTCCGAATCAATAAATTTAGTGACATTTTTGCATAACTTTTGTAAAACTTATAGGAAATAAATGATTACTGAAAATATGAAAGAATAATCACTTGTTAATGATAAATAATTTAATATGTTTAGTGTTTGTTTAATTATTTTTATTAACATTTTACTTACTTTATTGGGTGATTTAATTAAACCTACGTGGGAAGTAGATCGTGCATAATTATATAGAGGAAAGTTTACTGAAAATAGTACAATTTGTAATAATTCGGTACTATTTGGAACTCAAAAGATTTTCCTTATCAAAGATGAGGAATTTTGACAACTTCTGTGCCTATACTGTGCATTATTTTTCAAATACATTATTTAAATTAATTTTTAATTGTCAGTGTAAATTCTTATCGTAAAGGAATGCTCTTCATTTTAAAAGAAGAACAGAGAAACAATATTAAACAGCTTAGCCAGGGCATCCTGATGAAGATAACCATCTTTCTTCTGCGAAACATACTATTTTCAAAATGTCCGAGTTTAAGTGTTCGTTACGATTACAATTTTTAACTTCCCGATTCTTAGGGAAGTTACTGTAATTATTTTATTGTATTAATTTCATTATTTTCGAGCTAAGTGGATATTTAAGAAGCAATGCAAACTTTGTACAGGGTGTCTAAAAATTATATGTCACGGCCACCATAGCGTGATTCTACACCCACGATTTAGTGGAAATTGACATAAAAAACTCCCCGCAAAATTGACTTTGACCTTGAAAATCAAGGTCAAAAATTTGTTTCGTTTAATCGTGTTCTACTGGTCACAAGGACCAACTTTGTGAAAAAACCATGGGTCGAATCTCAACCGTTCTCTTAAAAAATGATGTTGTATTTCTTATATTTGTTGCAACTTCTTTGTTCATAATGTTCGTTCTTTCATTGTATAATTAGTGAGTATCATGATTCTAATTTCATGTCCAACGAGATAGTTTACTGATGATACTCACAGAATGTTGTCATGTGAAATATTTTGATTGAGACAAAACAAAATTTTTTGACCTTGATTTTCAAGGTCAAGGTCAATTTTGCGGGGACTTTTTTATGTCAATTTCCACTAAATCGTAGGTGTAGAATCACGCTATGGCGGCCGTGACATATAAGTTTTAGACACCCTGTACATGTCGAAACGAGAAATTCATTTTTCTGCAAAGTGTCACACGATTTTCTAATCCGGACCACTGTGCGTCGACGTTGGTAAGTTGTAAGGGTGGTATCTCAAGATAAAAGTCTACTCTAACGCGTGGTATAGTTATTTTCGAATTAAAAAGATATTATCAAAATCGGTGCAAAAGTGGTGCCTCTCCGTCTTTAATGATTGTTTAAACATTTTTAAACAATCATAATGTATTAGTGGATTCGGGAGAGTCTACAGAATCTTTTTCTGTAAAGAACAATACGATATCTTTTATAATAACATCATAATATTTGTTCAAAGTCGAAAAATATTCTTTCAAATGTACTTTGAACGAAGTCGAAAGAAGTTGAAAGAAGTCGAAAAATATTCTTTCAAATGTACTTCTTTCAAACTAAAATTTCTCAAAAACTGTGCGAAAGACACCATAAGAATCGAAACGTTTTTTGGCTGTTGGGCCGTGGTATGGTACGCGATGCAATGTCTAGAGAACGGAGGAATCACATCTTCCTGCTGGTTAATAACTACTATTGCTTACTTTTAGGGTCCACGAATGATACGTTACTGTGGATGGAAGGGATGAGCAGAGAAGAGGCCCGAGAACGGGCAGGTGCGCGCTTTTCATTTCGTGTTCTGGCAAACAGCCTCGGTGGTTCCGACCAAAGGCGCGCTGCCATTCGGTTGTTTGCGATTTTATCCTGAAACGTCTCGTATGCCAAATCTCTCATTCGATAGAATAAAGGGCCACACTCTGAATAGCAAGAACAGTTGTATTTCGCAGTGGGAAGTATCGCGGATCACCAGGGATTTCTGCCCCGCTAAATACGTGGCCCTCGGACCTCACAAAATGAATACGAGCACCTGATTTAGTAGCGTTGTTTAGCTTATTTCAATATTTTTCTCGCATTAGCATATACATTTGTTGCTATCGCCGACACGGGACGATCCAGTAATGTATTTAGTACATTTATTAGTACACAGGGAACAGGGACACACACACATACAATTTATGGTCTACAGAATTTCATTTCTAATCAAACCTATTGTATATATAAAAATGGAAGTGTGTACACAAATAAAATATTAATATAAATTCTAACCTAATTAATACTATTAAAAAATTTTCTATAAATATAAAAATTATTAATAAAATTAATAATAATAATAATTTATAATTAAAATAATTATAGTAAATAATAGTAATGTTATTATAAAATTTAAAGGAGAAATATTTTTGTTAAATATAATGAAGGAAATGATAATTATAGTTAGTAAAAAAAGAATTGTTAATAAGATTTCATGAGAACTATTCATTTTTTATTCAAGATGTAGTTTATAAAAACATTAATTTTGGGGATTAAAGTAATTAATTTTAATTTTCTTGAAATTTAAGCTAAAAAGAATTTTTATTTTTAATTTACAAAATTAATGTTTTAAATTAAACTATTTAGCTAAATTTATTTATTTTAATAATTATTATATATTAATATATATATAATATTAATATATAATAATGATTAAAATAAATAAATTTAGCTGAATAGTTTAATTTAAAACATTAATTTTGTAAATTAAAAATAAAAATTCTTTTTAGCTTAAATTTCAAGAAAATTAAAATTAATTACTTTAATCCCCAAAATTAATGTTTTTATAAACTACATCTTGAATAAAAAATGAATAGTTCTCATGAAATCTTATTAACAATTCTTTTTTTACTAACTATAATTATCATTTCCTTCATTATATTTAACAAAAATATTTCTCCTTTAAATTTTATAATAACATTACTATTATTTACTATAATTATTTTAATTATGAATTATTTAATTACTCAAAAAACTATTTATTGCTTAATAATTTTTATTTCAATAATTAGAGGAAATATAATTATATTTTTATGTTTTACTAGATTAATTAATAATTATTATAATAAATTATTTAAATCTAATATAAGATATTTATTAATTATATTAATTATACTAATAATAATATTATTAATTTATAATTTAATTTATACCTTAAAAATTAAAATTCCATCTACAATAACTATTTATAAAATTTATACTTACCCACTTTATTTTATTACTTTTATATTAATTATATATTTATTATTAACATTATTCTTTTCCATAAAAATTTGTTTATTTAAACATAAACCTTTACGAAAAATTTATAATTAATGAAATTTACTAAAATATTAAAATCAAATAATTTATTAATAATTTTTAATAATTCATGAAATAAATTACCTACCCCTATAAATATTAATATATGATGAAATTTCGGATCAATTTTAAGACTTTTCTTAATTATTCAAATTATTTCAGGTTTATTTTTATCTATACACTTTTGTCCTAATATTAATTATGCATTTCATAGAACAATTCATATTATAAAAAATGTAAAACTTGGCTGATGACTTCGATTAATTCATATAAATGGAGCTTCATTTTTTTTATTATAATATTTATTCATATCGCCCGAGGTATTTATTATCTGTTGGATATAAATAAACGTATACTGTTTATTACGTAATAAATACTTTAATACAAACTAAGCAACCACACATATATATTTATAAGTACATAAATATATATGTGTGGTTGCTTAGTTTGTATTAAAGTATTTATCACGTAATATATACATATAGTGTATACATATATACATGTATACAGGGTGGGGCATTTTAAACAGGTCACCTGAATAGCGCGGCTGCTATTGGTGTTAGGAAGAAATGCATCAGATGGAACATGTATGGTATCGAGGTGGCATTATTCTCATGTTAGTAGCTTTTTTGTAGGTGGCTGCGCAAAGGACATATGAAGGTCAACTTCATTTTTTTAAATGGAATGAGGAATTTTTTAATACGTCAATCAATGCAGCTGGGCATTCATAATAAAAAAGTATTAACCTATGTATGTCGAAAAGTTAATCGTTCAGAAGATATTTCAATATAAATAACATAAAATACCATTACTGTCGTACTACACTAGTAAGTAAACGCTAACGTCTTAGTACGGCAGTAATGATATTTTTATATTTTTTACATTGAAATATCTACTGAACGACTAACTTTTCGACATACATAGGTTAGTACTTTTTTATTACGAATGTCCAGCTGCATCGATTGACGTATTAAAAAATACCTCATTCCATTTAAAAAAATGAAGTTGACCTTCATATGTCCTTTACGCGTCCGCCTTCAAAAAAGCTACTAACATCAGAATAATGCCCCCTCGATACCATACAAGTTCCATCTGATACATTTCTTCCTAACACCAATAGCAACACGTCATTCAGGTGACCTGTTTAAAATGCCCCACCCTGTATATAATTTTTTTACATAAGTACATAAATATATATGTGTGGTTGCTTAGTTTGTATTAAAGTATTTATTACGTAATAAACAGTATACGTTTATTTATATCCAACAGATAATAAATACCTCGGGCGATATGAATAAATATTATAATAAAAAAAAATGAAGCTCCATTTATATGAATTATACGAAGTCATCAGCCAAGTTTTACATTTTCTATAATATGAATTGTTCTATGAAATGCATAATTAATATTAGGACAATAGTGTATAGATAAAAATAAACCTATATATATTCGCAACTGTTTGACCGATCAACATGAAACTTGGCACATTTATGTGTTTTTTCATGGAGAAGGTTTTTACGCTACTCATTTTGTTGTAACTCGCCGCTGTAGATGGCGCTGCAATATATCAACTTCATACCGTTGAACCTATCGCTATGAAAATTGGTATACATAGGGTATTTGAACACGAGGTATTTTATACTGCGAAACACGGTCGGACACGTTCAAGGTCAAGTTTTCCTGGGAAAAGCATGCACGTGTCATATTACATACCGCGAAAAATGTTAGTTTCTACCGCTTGCAATTGATACAGACAACTTTTGTTTTGAATGAAGAACTACATCACACTTTTAATTCTAAAGATGATCTAATAAAACCAGTATTCGTCGAGGCAAATATTTCGAAATATTGTGTTAGAGTCGAAAGAGCCAGATATCAGCAGTACAACCATTTAGACTTCTTTCGAGAGCTAAATTACTTGACCATACCCTGTTTTTAGAAATCGATTAAAACTAGGATAAATTGACTGCAGACCTTTATGCATTCATACTAAACTTGAGCAGATGAGATTCATAACGGTTGAAAAATTTTCGAAATTGAACATATGATTTCCCTTCTATTCAAAAAAATTACGGAAGAAATAACGTTCAATTTAGTTTCTACCGCTTGCAATCGATGCAGACAACTTTTGTTTTGAATAAAGAACTACATCACACTTTTAATTCTAAAGATGACCACGAACCGTCATTGTTTAACAGAAATTACACAGTAACTGTTATTATTAATATCTGGATCGTTATGCACAATAAAAATTTTGTGCAACAATTGCAAGGCACAGGAGCTGAATACAAATTTATATTTTTCTTTTACTACTAATGTCTTTTACCACCAATGAAGTGGCTCGTTAGACCTCAGTTACTTTTACTCGATTAATATACTTATTAGAGAATAGATCGCACATGTGTATTACGTAAAATGTATTCTTCAATGATTATCATTTCTATTCATAAATAATTGACTTAATAATAAAGATACAAGTTAAATGTGTTCAGATTCATTTGTGAGTGGCTTCATTTAAACCACAACAACTAAAGTCTTTGTAATGCTTTAAATGACATTTTGTTGTAAATAAATAAAGGATCTTTATGCAACATGAAAATTTTCTATTTGAGTTGCAACAAACTGGAGTGGAACAGAAATTGATTTTCTTCCTTAATATATTTAATAAGTTAAAAATAATTTTTTAAGCGTTTTAATGTCTAATGTTTTGTTGTTCTAAATTACGCCTACTTATTTTCCTTATAAATAGACAGCGGATCTTTATGCAAAAATTAAAATTTTCTGCATCGATTGTATGGAAAAGAAAAACAAAATGGAACTTGAAATTGAGGAAATTTCTTCCCTTAAGGGGGTAGAGTACCCACGTGACATTACTAGAATCTAACCAGAATATTACCAGAAAACAAGTGAAAACAGGGGTTTACGGGAACACACCTCACGTCGTCATATCATTATATTTTGAGCTGAGTGGGGGCTCATTCTAAAGAGGAAGGTTAAACGAAGCGCGCGTGGGTCCAACTTCAGTTACATTATGTTTATATCCAGTAATGTGACTGTCCAAAGTAGGGAAAACAAATGAAGAAAAATTCCGGATTTTCTAATGTATTTTTCGATCACAAAAAGATTTTTCCTGCTTATTTAGGGACCCACGCGCGCTTCGTTTAACCTTCCTCTTTCAAATGAGCCCTCATTGAGCTCAATATAAAATCGTATGAGGATGTGAGGTGTGTTCCCGTGATCGCATTCAATTGTTTCCCAGATTCCCTTCATGAAGGGTGAGTAGAAGCAATTTTAGTTCAGCTACTTGGACGAGATGGCGCTTTGTCAGGAGAATTATCAGCGTAGTTTCATAACAACAAAAGTGTAAAGGGCATGAAGCCACTCGGATGCATTAATAGCAATAAAGATATTGATGAAAAGAAAAAAACCTGTAATATAGCGAAATTGAAGCGTTAGATTCATACAGATGTATGTTCATCACTGTTGCCAAATTGGTTTTTCGCGCGGGGGTTGGTCACACTGAAAAATACCATGGTCACGTGGGTACTCTACCCCCTTAATGATTCGAATAGAAGAAAAATAGAAGAAAATTTTTCAACATTTTCAAATTTCATCTATATTCAATTTTACTATAAATGCATAAATATCCGCAGTCTATTAATGAATATATGATAATAACAATTTAAATGAAATGTCACATCCAGGTATAAATTATTAACCAGATTAATAATCTGTGACGTTGTATGTATTCGGTGACACGAGGCACGAGAACATTTTCGTCTTGTTCTTTTTTAGTGTATACTCGGACCGACGAAGGGTCCCCGTATGAAAAATTCGTACTCGGCCAGGTGAACACAGGTGTATGAGCTAACGAGCATGGGTTTGCTTCCCCTGTCAGGTAGTATGTATAAGGCTACAAGAAAGAACTTTAAAATTATTTCAATAAAAACAATTTTTTTTAAACCACGTTTTTAAAATGGACTAAAAATAAGTATTTAAATAAAAATTAAAACGAACTAAAAACAATTATTTAAATAAAAAAAATAAATAATGAAACACATTTTAATATACGGACTAAACAGTACAATTAAGACGGATTAGAAAGTATAATTTAAAATGCACTAAAAAATATAAAATAATTATTTAAATAAAAAAAAGTTTTTTTAAAACCACGTTTTTAAGACGGACGAAAAGTAATTATTTAAATAAAAATTAAAACGAACTAAAAATAATTATTTAAATAAACAGAAATAAATAATGAAACACATTTTAATATACGGACTAAAAAGTACAATTAAGACGGATTGAAAAGTATAATTTAAAATGCACTAAAAAATATAAAATAATTATTTAAATAAAAAAAAGTTTTTTTAAAACCACGGTTTTAAGACGGACGAAAAGTAATTATTTAAATAAAAATTAAAACGAACTAAAAATAATTATTTAAATAAAAAAAATAAATAATGAAACAAATTTTAATATACGGACTAAAAAGTACAATTAAGACGGATTGAAAAGTATAATTTAAAATGCACTAAAAAATATAAAATAATTATTTAAATAAAAGAAAGTTTTTTTAAAACCACGTTTTCAAGACGGACGAAAAGTAATTATTTAAATAAAAATTAAAACGAACTAAAAATAATTATTTATTAAATGAATAAAATAAAATTTTTCTAAATAAATCCTTTTTGTTTTGGTCACGCTTTAATTGATTATATATATACATTTATATGTATAATTTTTGTGGAAAACCATTCTAGATGTGTAATTCATTTAATTACCTCAAAAGGTTTATTGAGGTAAAAGTTTGTGGTAAAAATGAAAGTATTACGTTTATACAATATTTGAATTTACCGCCTTATATTGATATTGGCCAATAGATCGATATCTGATCAACCATTGGTTTCCCGAATGTCTATGCGTTTTCCTTATATTTAAATCTCTTCACTACCATAGTGACTGTCCAGGCAGCAACATGTGGGTCATGTATATAGGGTCATCCGTTTTTAAACGGACAAACGTAAACCAGCTATAAAGAACCCCAAATGGAACAAGTTTTACCCCTGCCACTTTTTTGTTTCGGCCTTGATTTCTAGAAAATTGCAAAAAACCATAATTTTTTTAGTTCACATAAACTTGAATATCTTGGGACTCCAGTGATGAATCTTGATGATTTTTTCTTAAATTTCAACATTTATAACTAAATGGTTAATAAAAACGTTCAGTTTTCGAAAAAATAGTTCATGTTAATTTTTGAAAAATTTTAAAATTTTGAATTTTGTTAATAGTTTTTTGTTATTTTTTGTCTTGAATTAAACGGTTGATTACGCATAAATCAAAGTTTTTCGAAGTTTTTTTCATTCAGACTCCACGACGTGCCCTATGCGAAAAAAAACAAAGATCCGAAGGTCATACAAAAATATTTTGTTAACAAAAAAGATGCTCCTATTTATTTTAAACCAAACAAAGGAAAAATCATCAAGATTCATCACTGGAGTCCCGAGATATTCAAGTTTATGTGAACTAAAAAAATTATGGTTTTTTGCAATTTTCTAGAAATCAAGGCCGAAACAAAAAAGTGGCAGGGGTAAAACTTGTTCCATTTGGGGTTCTTTATAGCTAGTTTACGTTTGTCCGTTTAAAAACGGATGACCCTGTATATTAATTTTACTAATTTAAAGTTTGTTTTGTGACACTACGCAAGTGAGTAACATTTTTCTTATTATAATATGGTTCATCGTTTTGGGGTTTGTTGTTTCTTATATAAATTGAAATAATTTTCTTTTGTTTCATTACAGACACAATGTTGTTTTTGTTAATCTCTTGAAAATGATCTGAATTTAGATCGAAACGTCGAGATAAAATGTTGTGATATTTTGCAAACAGTGTTTTAAAGTATTTAATTGATCGAACCAATGCGCCGATAACATTTAAAATTTTGCTTAAAGCTTATTACGATCGCTATACGTATAACCGTTAAAATACAGTAATTATGGAAAATGTCGGGTTCCAATATTTTTAATTCACAATTATCGAGATTGTAAAGATGCATCAATCACGAATTTTTCAACCAATTTATTTCTTTGATTTATTCTTGTTATTTATACACGGTATACGCGTTAACACTATCTAGCGTGTTTTTGCAAATACCAAACATTAGAAGCAAATGAAAGAACAAAGGTTGCACTATTTTTGCACGCAATGTTATGACGTCTATAATCTTTTTTTATTTGCATTATTTTTTTTAGAAACGAAGGTGACCTTCAATTTATTAAATGAATGGACAGAATTTGGAATTCTAGACAGCGGATCATCATGCAAAATAAAAATGTTGTATCTGAATTGCAACAAACTGAAGTGAGTTCTAGACTAGAAATTTATTTTCTTTGAAAATCTGTTTAATAGGTTGAAAAAATAATATAACCATATTTTTGAACTCTTCTAATGTTTTCACTGCGTTAAATTACCTATTACAATCCTGAGTTCAGACCCAACAATCTCGCATTAATAAAAAAATGTACTTAAATTAAATGGTTATCCCATTAATTTGATCTCCATCATCATTAAAAAACGTATCTTTGAAATTTACCACCCTCTTTTTGTAAAAAAACAGAAGAAAGAAAAATATATAAATAGGGGTCTAATTAATTGGAAAAACACAGTTGTTCTCCCATTTGTTAATAACATTTCCAATGATATTAAAAGAATCTTCAGAAAAGTTGGGTCACATACGATCTATAGAATCCCGTTTTATTTGAGATGTTGGTTTCCAAAGATTAAAGATCCAATACCATTATTAAAATGTTGTAATATAGTATATCAAATACCTTGCAAAGGCTGTAATCTTTCGTACATTGGACAAACGTCTAGACATCTGATTACAAGGATCAATGAACATAAAAGAAATATTTTATTACCATCATCACAACATACAGCCTTGACGAAGCATTCATTTGAGCATGACCATGCATTTGATTTCGAAAATGTCAAAATACTGGATAAAGAAAATAATTTACACCAAAGATTATTATTAGAGACTGTGCACATGATTAAACATCAAAGTGTCAATCTTAGGTACGAAAAACCTGAGATTAATGAAATTTATACTACATTACTGAATCAGTAATTAATTTATGATGATGTTTCTATAATAATCTAAATTATCGACTTCCAGTTTTTATAAATATGTTAAGCACATTAACATCGTTATGTGAAATTTCACCCAGAAAATGATTGCTAATTTTTCTACCAAAAAAAAAATTTTTTTTTGGTAATACATAGGTTGGAAATTTGTTGATGAATATTTAGAATTTAAAATTCGCGCCTAACATTTATTTGGTGCCTCTTGATCCTTGACATCTGATAGGCTAGTTATATCTACGATGTTCTCTTGTTTTCCGTCTTGACTTTGTCACAACGCACAGTGTGTCGAGTATATGGGAATTCGGGAAAAAAGTCGTAACTCTTAAACTATGCAATTTTCTAGTAAAGTACCTTAATACTTTTTGAAATAAAATGCAAAACCGAATCGAATGATGTAAAAAAAAATTTTTTTTTTAATTATTTAAACAAAAATTTTATTTTTTAGTTGCGATGATCTTGTTTTTTATGACTTTTTATTGAATAAAAAGTGGTTTACAATTTTAACGAAAATTTTTTAAAAAAGTACTATACTATATACATTGTTTATCTAATTGTAAATCTTCACAACGAGGAATTAAAACCCGTTTGTTTACCTAGAAAGAAGTCTAATGTGCTTTAAATTAATATAATACAAAATCTCAAAGGAACCTTTTGGTACTTTCTGTAATACTGAATTGGAAGATTGTAAATATTTAAACAATTTTAAAACTAAATATATAATTTATAAGTCTTTATATGGTTTTTTATTATTTTCTCCCCTTGAGCAAATGTGAGCAGATTTAAACCAACGCGAAATTAAAGTTTAATATGCCACCAATTACTGTAAAAAAATTTACGGATGTACTTCGATGTACTTTTTTTAAAACTCTAATCAAAGTTGATAAATGTTAAACATAAAAAATTAGGACAAATTGCGATTATTTTAAAAAATTTTGTGGGAGATTGAAGGTCTTATAATGCTAAACATACCCTCTAAAAATCAAATTAAAAAACCAAATAGCTTGCGAGGGACGCATGTTTAAAATAATGCACGGAATTTGACAGTAAAGTTTCAGCCTCAATTTTAATAATAAATTGATTTATTCAGTTAAAATTTAATGCAGTTTCAGAAACTACGTTTTGTTACGAACATTTTAGCATACATAAATTTTTTGGTCTTACACTTTGATTTCCGGACTTTTTTCCATTGGACGACACACTGTGCAACGGTTACAGTCTAGTACAGTCTAAACCTTCTTACTGACAAGTACCATATCGTTTACACTCTTCATTCTGTGTTTTTTCATAATTAGCAAGTATACAGGGTGGTCCACCTAAGTCAGGCCACCTAAATATTTCCTCTAATTGTGGGGGTACAAAAAATATTTTGTATGCTATTTGAATGGTTTGAAAAAACCATTCTATTGCAAATAATGTTTTTTTTCTAGGGTAATTTTTTCGGAGTTTACAAGGTTATCGATGTTTTTTTGCGTATAATTGTATAATTTTTATTATTGCATCGTATAGCTGACGTAAAAATACGTTCAGTTATGTACATTACATGACCTTGAAATGACCTTTAAGTTCAAAAATTAAATGGAAACGAATAATTTATGTCCATCGACACTTTAGAGACGAAGACGTCGTTCGGGAATCTGTAAGAGTAAATAAACATGTTTACCATCACGAAACCCCATTATGAAATTTGTAATACATTTTCACGAACCTATTTTTCAAACTGTTATTGTAATAGATGCTCGAAATGGTGTCCCTCCACATCGATACATTTTTTGAAACGTTGAATAAGAGACTGTCTGGCCCTTTTGAATGTTGTGGGATTAATTTCAGCACAAGCTGTTATTATTCTGTCTTTCATGTTCTCTGGAGTTGTTGGTTGTTCACAATAAACAACTTCTTTCAAATGTCCCCATAAAAAATAATCCATAGGCGTGAGATCTGGTGACCGCGCTGGCCACGGTACACGTCCAGTACGTCCAATCCAAGAACTTGGGAATTTTGTATCTAGAATTTGTCTTACAAGACGTGTAGAATGGGCCGGACAACCATCGTGCTGATACCACATTCTTCCACGAATGTCTAATGGTACATCATCTAAAAGCATCTGTAGCTCATCTTGCAAGAATGTTACATACTTTTGCCCATTTAATGTACCATTTATAAAATAAGGACCAATTATTTGGTTATTCGTTTCCATTTAATTTTTGAACTTAAAGGTCATTTCAAGGTCATGTAATGTACATAACTGAACGTATTTTTACGTCAGCTACACGATGCAATAACAAAAATTATACAATTATACGCAAAAAAACATCGATAACCTTGTAAACTCCGAAAAAAATTACCCTAGAAAAAAAACATTTTTTGCAATAGAATGGTTTTTTCAAACCATTCAAATAGCATACAAAATATTTGTTGTACCCCCACAATTAGAGGAAATATTTAGATGGCTTGACTTAGGTGGACCACCCATATATGTATATTACCTCTTGCCTAAACTTTTCCCGTGTTATTGAATAACAGTGTCTATTAATATTTCACAGACGCGGACTTTTCTTGATGATGGTTCAAAGCCGAACCGAAACGTTGAAATTATAATTCAGCAAAATTGCTAATTTTTTGTATCTTTGATCGAACCTGTAGCGCCGATATCATTTGTGCATTAAATTACCTTCTCGTTTTTGTCATGAATGCATGAAATCCGCTGTCTATTTATATCATATGAAAACATGTGCCAAAACGGATTCATTCTTACAAGACACAATGATCTGCATGCTCATACAAGGTTACAAAAGCATATGTTTTTCGTCTTTAAGGTGTAGTCAGTCCTTTGTTTCAAGCCCATGTTTGATGTTCGTCAAGTTGTTTGTATATCACGTTAAACGTCGATTTAGACAAGTTCAAAGCCTAAGGTTGCGGGTTCAGCCCGATGAAATACAGTTCGTCCAATTAAGTCACGATAAGAATGTCGCGGCCATGGGTGACGATTTGAAAACGACTTCATTAGACTAGCCATAAAATTCATTGGCCCGTTGTAAAACGGAAAGTGGGCCTGATGTATACGGACAGGTTAAAGGGACAGGTGGCGTCGTAGATCACCTTTAAGGCGGCAGGTATCTCCACACGGCAAACGTCTAGGTCCCTACACAAAAAGGTATGATTAGGGTTTATTAGACGCGACATACCACTCTTGGAAATTCCGATATAACTGAAAGAAGGAATCTTCTTGCACGCGCAACCGTCGCCGGGCGTTGAAATCTCCATTTTTATGAGGGACCGTCATTATAGCGTGCCGCGAGAAAGAAATGTTTCAGTAGCACCCTTTGGAGAAAGAGAAGATTCCTCCTAGCATTTTTGCTTGCTGGATAGTGGATGTTTCTTGAAGCAATTCGTCTTTCAACCCTTTGCACTCGGAACTATTTAACACGGAAACTTAACATTTCTTCTGACCTAGAATATTTCCATTCTACAGGGTGAGTCACTTAAGAGGGTACCAGACGAGAGGCCTTCGATTAGACACAGTACGATTGGAAACTTAGCTATTGGACATATATCTTTTAGAAGCAACATCATTGGACACAAGTACGATTGGACACACAGTACTTTTGGATACAAATGTACTGAGACCAAATTAATTTAATAGATAATTTAGTACATTATTCGAAATTTCGGCAAAGTTTCCATTTACGTCCATTCTCAGAATTCGATGAAATTTTTAAAATAGGTTCTTTCTTTACTAAAATGACGATTGCCAAAAGGATATTTGGCGACTCGAAAAACAATTTTCAATTTTTAAAGACTAATCCTGGATTTTCGTATGTGTGGTCGCTCTCCGCCACCACTACGACCTAATCAAAACTCATTCTGAGACATAAAGTAGAAAGTCGGTAAGTCGGCAAGGTAGAGAGCGACATTGAAATGATAAACATTTTTTGTGAATCATTTTAGTAAAATAAGAACCTAACTCTGAAATTTCATCGAATTCTGAGAATAGACGTAAACGGAAACAACCGAAATTTCGTCTTCGGAAATGAGAGATTCACGATAGCCAACTAGTGAGTCGATTAAGATTATCCTAACCCTATCCTAACCTTAAATAATCTACGCATTCCGTTGCACGTATTATATTTAAATTTAATTAATGTACACTTCTATCGTCTGTCTTTACATTTTAATAGAAATGATCGAAAATATATTTCGAGTAAAAACATAACCAAAAATTTGTCACACTCCAAAAACCATTCATTTCATTTGGTCTCGGTACATTTGTGTCCAATAGAGATGTGTCCAATCCTACTTGTGCCCAATAGAGATGTGTCCAATCGTACTTGTGTCCAATGATGTTGCTTCTAAAAGATATGTGTCCAATAGCTAAATTTCCAATCGTACTGTGTCTAATCGAGCCACCCCCGTACCAGACCCATGGATCTAGTGTATATATAAGTGTAACCAACCTCCACGCTGAAAAACAGTTTGGCAACAGTGATGAACATGCATTTGTATCAATCTAACGCTTCAATTTCGCTATCAATACAGGTTGCTTTCTTTTTATCAATATCTTTATTGCTATTAATGGATCCGAGTGGCTTCAAGCCCTTTATATTTCTGTTGTTACGAATCTACGCTGATAGTTCTCCCGTCTAAGCGCCATCTCGTTTGAGTAGCTAAACTAAAATTAGTTCTACTTGCCCTTCATTGCCCTTCATGAACGGAATCTGGGGAACAATTGAATGCGATCACGGGAAAACATTTTTTGTCCTCATATTAGCATATTACGAGCTGTGTGAGGGCTCATTGTAAAGAGGAAGGTTCGTCGCAGGTCGCTCAGCTCATGATTCAAGTCGAAAAAATCATTTTGTATTAGAAAAATACATTAGAATCTGCGGAATTTTTCTTCATTTGTTTTCCCTACTTTGGGCACTCATATTATTAGATATAAACATAGTCTAACTAAATCATGAGCTGAGCGACCTGCGATCGACCTTCCTCTGTCAAAAGAACCTTTATGCAGCTCAAAATATGCTCGTATGAGGACAAAAAATGTTTTCCCGCAAACACTGTTTTGTTGATGAAATTAGTGTTTGCGGGAAACATTTTTTGTCCTCATATGAACATATTTTTAGCTGCATAAAGGTTCTTTTGACAGAGGAAGGTCGATCGTAGGTCGCTCAGCTCATGATTCAAGTCGAAAAAATCGTTTTGTATTAGAAAAATACATTAGAATCTGCGGAATTTTTCTTCATTTTTTCCCCCTACTTTGAACGCTCATATTATTAGATATAAACATAATTTAACGAAATCATGAGCTGAGCGACCTGCGATCAACTTTCCTCTTTAGAATGAGCCTTCACACAGCTCGTAACATGCTTGTATAAAAACAAAAAATGGTTTCCCGTAAACACGGTTTTCACTTGTTTCTCTAGTAATATTCTAGTAATATGCTAGTAATTATCCATGGGTACGGTACCCCCTTAAGGGGTTACGGTTACCCATGGATATTACTAGAATATTAGTAGAAAAGCAAGTACAAACAGTGTTTGCGGGAAACGGCTTTTCCGTCCTCATACGAGCATATTTTAAGCTGAATGAGGGCTCATTGTAACGAAGAAGGTCGATCACGCTTCGCTCTGGTCATGATTTAACGAGATTATGTTTAATAATATGAGCGTCCAAAGTAGGGGAAAAAATCGAGACGACCACCCTCAGGTTCCTATGTATTTTTCTAATACAAAACGATTTTTCTGAATTAAATCATGACCAGGGCGAAGCGGGATCAACCTTCCTCTTTACAATGAGCCCTCATTCAGCTCAAAATATGCTCGTATGAGGACGAAAAGCCGTTTCCCGTGATTGCATTCAACTTCCCCATATTTCGTTCATCCAGATATAGTCTAGAGCAAGTCTAAAACCAATTTTAGTTTAGTTGGTTTAGAAGAGATGGCGCCTAGCCAGGAGAACTGTCAGCGCAGATTCGTAACGGGGGTGGCTCGATTAGACATAGTACGATTGGAAACTTAGCTATTGGACACATATCTTTTAGAAACAACATCATTGGACACATGAAGGATTGGACACATCTCTATTGGACACACATAGAATTGCGCACAGTACTTTTGGACACAAATGTATCGAGACCAAATGAAATGAATGGTTTTTGGAGTGTAACAAATTTTTGGTTTTGTTTTTACTCGAACTTTTTACTTGAACTTCTACTCGACTATTAAAATATAAAGACGATAGAAGTGTACATTAATTAAATTTAAATATAATACGTGCAACGGAATGCGTAGATTATTTAAGGTTAGGATAGGGTTAGAATAATCTTAATCGATTCAGTAGTTGGCTATCGTGAATCTCTCTCATTTCTGAAGACGAAATTTCGGTTGTGCTTCCGTTTACGTCTAATCTCAGAATTCGATGAAATTTCAGAGATAGGTTCTTGTTTTACTAAAATGACGATTGCCAGAAGGATTTTTAGCGACTCACAAAACATTTTTATCATTTCAATGTCGCTCTCTACCTTCCCGACTTACCGACTTTCTACTTTATGTCCGTGCTGTGCTCGATAATTTTGCATGACAGCAGATACAATGCAAAGATTATGTGATCCGAATGAGTTGTGGTTAGGTCGTAGTGGGGGCGGAGAGCAACCACGCATACGAAAATCCTGGATTAGTCTTTAAAAATTGAACATTGTTTTTCGAGTCGCCAAATATCCTTCTGGCAATCGTCATTTTAGTAAAAAAAGAACCTATTTTGAAAATTTATTAATGTACTAAATTATCCATTAATTAACTTCCCGCTTCATAGGGAAGTTATGTTAATTACCCCGAAAATCGAAAATCGAATTTTTAACAGATCTTCACGTTTCATGGTCATTGGATTCATTTTAGACTATTTTTATCAAAATGTCGGTGTGTGTGTGTGTGTGTGTGTGTGTGTGTGTGTGTGTGTGTGTGTGTGCGTATGTCCGTTTCTATGGTATCAAATTTTTCGTTAACGTTTTCAGAAAAAGTAATAACACGATCAGAATAATGAATGATGCATTGGAAGTGCCCCGCTGTAACTTAGAGCTGATAAGATTTTGGTCAAGTTTGGTCAAGTAGTTTTTTAGTTTTTAGTTTTTTTTTTTTTTAATTTTTTTTTTCTTGAAAAATTCAAAAGACTACATACGTCATGTGATTGGGCATACTCTATATGCCTTGGGTTGCGCCTTTAGAAAAATTCGTTATTTCTGTGGTAAGACGCACCGTTCCCAGACATTATCGTTTATTTACTAGTTTCACGAAATCATGAACAGAAATCTAAACGAGCGTGGAATATACAACTTTGCTAAAGATACTGGTTACGTTCGTGCTTTTTCAAGTAATTTACAAGAGATCCCAGAACATGAGACGCATATTTAAATAATATACACTGGTGAAATTGGGAAAAAGGTAATAGGACATTGGATTTACACAAGATGGTAACGGAAATGTACACATCTATGTTAGATTAATACTACTCTTTTGAAACGTGATGTAATAGATTATTTGAATGGCCTTTATAAATATACTAAAAAATATATATTTCACAGAGAACAATATCAAAACAATGCGTTTGATTGTGGAACATTTGCAATTTATTTTGCAAACATTACTATACTATGTTTAATGCGACGCCATATAACAAACATTTTGATCAGTAGAAAACTATTGAACTTCCCTGAAAACGTAGAATCTTCTTAAAACGTACACTAAATAATGATAATAATACATTGCAACTAACGAATCGGGAAATTCTTTGTATGGCTCTTGGAGAGTCACACAACAAATAACATCCGTACCACTAACCCTCTCGCGAGATCGCAAAGTGAACGAGCTACAACAACTCCACCTGCGAAGCTCGCGAAGCGAGCGAGCAACAATAACCAGCTAGTTTAATTTGGTTTCGGTACATTTGTGTCCAAAAGTACTGTGCGCAATTCTATTTGTGTCCAATAGAGATGTGTCCAATCCTACTTGTGTCCAATGATGTTGTTTCTAAAAGATATGTGTTCAATAGTTAAGTTTCCAATCGTACTGTGTTTAATCGAAGGCCTCTCATTCGTAACAACAAAAATATAAAGGACTTGAAGCCACTCGGATCCATTAATAGCAATAAAGATATTGACAAAAAGAAAAAAACCTGTAATGATATGCGAAACTTAGTTTAATTAGCGTTAGATTGATACAAATGTATGTTCATCACTGTTGCCAAACTGTTTTTCAGCGTGGAGGTTGGTTACACTGATAAATATTCTAGTATCCATGGGTGACCGTACCCCCTTAATAAAAACAAACTCACAGTCATTCAGAAACGAGTAGGTTCACATATTTCCGCCATAAGTCTAGTGAGTAGGACATTGCATGAGAGCGGAAGAAAAAGATGTACGCTTTTCAAGAAAGCATAACATTTTCGGGACACCCAGTAACCACTTTTGAAGCGGAATATTTAACCTACTCGTTCCACCGTAAATACATGAAAAACACTGACTAATTATTACGAATCTACAATAAACGCATAACCGTGATGATGTAGCAATAAGTGAGATTCCCTGTCGACCACTCTACACTGTATTTCACAAGCAGCGTATAAGCACCGGAGAAATCGTGCCCCGATGACACGATAAAACCAACGATCGTGAGTATCCAGAAAGTATGAAGAATGAAAGAAATTCATTAATGAACAATTAAAGCGCATATTACGCAAAAGAAAAATTAATTGACCGGATCGTTCGGAAGATTGCCGGTAAACGGAAGAACGGCTTCTCCAATGCAACGGAATTGAAAGCATTTAATTGCCGGAGCGACGCGACAGTGAGATATTGAGAAAGAAAGTACGAGGAGGGAGAGCGGCGGATAACTTGCGACGTGTGAAAGAGAAATTGATTGAGGGAAGCGTAAGTGAATAAGACCGGTAAGAAGACGAACGGCAAAGAAGAAAGAAAAAACGCCTTTAAAGACAAAGAAGAGATAACGCTAGCGTCGATTCGGAGCACGGACCCCACACTTACCTTAATTATTTCCACATGACTCGTCGGAAATCTCGCGTGGATCTGTAACGAACGCTAACTTCGACTCCCGACGGAATTTCGGACCGTTCCTCGATTCCCAAGGAATCGTTTCATTGAAGCTCATCGTTAAGATTAAGCGAACCGGCGCACAGTGGTCGGAAATCGCTAAATCGTGGTCAAAAGTCCAAAATTTTTTTCCGTTGTTTAAAAATCTATGTAATACTACTCTATTTATACTTATGTCGGAGATACGTAAGTTCAAAGTTAGTAGTTCTAGAAGGCCGGCATTTTCAACCATAATTGAAATTACCTCTGCGACTTATTATAGCGCTGTAACGCTGGTTTATCATTCTTGCTATTATTGGGCATGTCCTAATTTAATATAATATTCTGATTTTATTGCTTTATTTAATTTTTTAAAGCTGTGGGAGATGAAAAATAGAAATCTACACGTTTGGTACATTTCATTAACGAAAAAGTTGCTTATCAATCGCGATCAAGCAATCATTTTTTTTGGAAAAGAAGCTGTTAAAGCTACTAAACAAGTGTACGTTTCATTTTCCTGCGACCTATTGCGACCTTATGAATTATCGCCATTTCCTTAGCGACCGGTAACGTTCCGAAATGGCGAATTTGCCCTAAATCGTAGACAAAACTAATTTTCGCAAATGTAAGGTACATTATTGTTATATATTATAATAAACTGCTTCAGATAGTCCACAACCAATTGTTTCTTCTGGCACTTTCAACTTTTTCTCCCTCAGTATACATATCTTTATTTTACTAGAGGTGAGTGAAATATTGGAACGAAACAGAATTGAGAAACTTCTATTACATTTTAGTAATAAAGAATTACCTCGCATGCAATATTTAACACTCAAATTTTACATTTTTTGCTATCCGAAGTCACCTGATAATAATTTAATATTTGTGGAAATAAATAGTTTTTTCACATAACCGGCCACCATTTTGTTTTTTGTAATTTTGACTTCAGATTCATGTTCAACGGCACGAGAAATATGGGAATACTAATTTTCAAGAGAGTCCAATAATTTGTTGGGTTACGATTCCGCTATATTGAATCCACCATTTTGTTTTTTGCAATTTTTACTGTTTCGTATCAATTCTGTTTCGTTCCAATATTTCACTCACCTCTAGTAAAATAAAGATATGTATACTGTGGGAGAAAAAGTTGAAAGTGCCAGAAGAAACAATTGGTTGTTGACTATCTGAAGCATTTTATTATAATATATAACAATAATGTACCTTACATTTGCGAAAATTAGTTTTGTCTACGATTTAGGGCAAATTCGCCATTTCGGAACGTTACCGGTCGCTAAGGAAATGGCGATAATTCATAAGGTCGCAATAGGTCGCAGGAAAATGAAACGTACACTTGTTTAGTAGCTTTAACAGCTTCTTTTCCAAAAAAAATGATTGCTTGATCGCGATTGATAAGCAACTTTTTCGTTAATGAAATGTACCAAACGTGTAGATTTCTATTTTTCATCTCCCACAGCTTTAAAAAATTAAATAAAGCAATAAAATCAGAATATTATATTAAATTAGGACATGCCTAATAATAGCAAGAATGATAAACCAGTATTACAGCGCTATAATAAGTCGCAGAGGTAATTTCAATTATGGTTCAAAATGCCGATCTTCTAGAACTACCAACTTTGAACTTATGTATCTCCGACATAAGTACGTATTAATGTTGGCTGTAAATAGAGTAGTATTACATAGATTTTTAAACAAGGGTAAAAATTTTGGGACTTTTGACCACGATTTGGCGATTTCCGACCACTGTGCGGCGACCACCTTTTTCATTCGACCACTGCGCTGTACACCCTGTCACATTCTGTATTAAATCCAACATTTTATTCGGGGTACCGACGATACTCGTAATTCGAATTTGTATACGTAGTTAGATTTCTTTCAGCCAATTTCACGATTCGCGCAGGCAGGACAGTGAACATTTCATTTCCTGCGTCGATGGTTTCATTATCCTGAAAATAAAATCAAATTTTTCAATTTATTTCATTTTTCGACATTTACATACGCTGCGAACGCATGAACTTTGATTTGTGGACCGTTCTCTTCGAAATACGTAGAACAAAAAGTAAATTTTTTAATTAAATATGCATGAGATATGCTAATATGTGTACTGAAGTATTTTATTTCGGACATTGTCTGAAAATCTTTGTGAAAAATAAGATTCGAAAAATTTCCAAGCGCATCATATTTTTTTACGAATTTATGTAACGTATGATGTAATGGAAATATTAACCAACGTAATGAGTA
Organism: Lasioglossum villosulum; assembly: GCA_963971365.1. Taxonomy (NCBI): domain Eukaryota; kingdom Metazoa; phylum Arthropoda; class Insecta; order Hymenoptera; family Halictidae; genus Lasioglossum; species Lasioglossum villosulum. The sequence continues at coordinate 23,107,600 of OZ020500.1, forward strand.
GTGTAATTTTTACATAGTTTTTTCTCTTTCTCTAATGTTGTATATACTGTCGTATATGTTGTTAACATTAATAATGTTTCAACTCATTCACGATGTTATTTATGAATGTTTAAAACATGTTTGTCAACGTGTTACTTATGTAGGCCCATTATGGTGACTAATGTTCCTAATGTATCATTTAATTCATTCAATCTAGTCACTAAAAAGTGGGTAACTAAATGACGTCTTGAATTCTGCAGGTTCAATGGACCGAGGCTTCGTATTCGAAGTATTAAAATAACTGGAGTAGAATCAACAGCTTTTATGATTATCATTCTTATATTTATTATTAAATTTAAATTTGTGCAGCTCGTGTTTTCTTTTGAAAAATGCACTACAATTAATTTATTGCTGTTCTGTACTAACAATAAATAAGAAGGTTCTGCCATTAAGAAGTGTTATTTTAAATTTCGCGCGATATTTTATTTGTGATGATTAGAGATTAGAGATTAGATGATTGACACTCTTCGACACGTGATTAGGCAAATTGTAAATTATAAGATTGCGAAATTGCAAAATTGTAACATCGTGTAATTGTAGAACTGTGAAATTGTAAAATTGTGGATTTATAAAATTGTGGAATTGTGATATTGTAAAACTGCAAAATAGTAAAATTGTGGAATTGTAAAATTGTAAAACTGCAAAATAGTGAAATTGTAATATTGTAAAACTGCAAAATAGTAAAATTGTGGAATTGTAAAATAGTAAAATTGTGGAATTGTAATATTGTAAAACTGCAAACTAGTAAAATTATGGAATTGTAATATTGTAAAACTGCAAAATAGTAAAATTGTGGAATTGTAAAATATTAAAATTGTGAAATTGTCAAATTGTGGATTTGTAATATTGTAAAACTGCAAAATAGTAAAACTGTGGAATTGTAAACTGGTAAAATTGTGGAAGTGTAATATTGTAAAACTGCAAAATGGTAAATGTGGACTACTTTGCTCCATTTGAATTTGACCATCCAGTATATTGATACAAGATGTTAATAAAAAAAACGAATCGTTACTTTGCAACAGTATTAATTAAACAGTTTATTCCTCTTACATATTATTCAACGTTCAGATGTATATTTGCAATATGTTTTCTTCGATCGAAATTGTGTTCAAAATAAATAACTATGGTTAATGATTGTTTGGGTTAATTGATTATTTAAAGTATATTTAAAAAACACCCACAGTAAAATTGAAGAATTGTAATATTGTAAAACTGCAAAACAGTAAAATTGTGGAATTGTAATATAGTAAAACTAAAAAATAGTAAAATTGTGGAATTGTGAAATAGTAAAATTGTGAAGTTGTAAAATTGTGGAATAATAAAATTGTAAAACTGCAAAATAGTAAAATTGTGGAATTGTAAAATGGTAAAATTGTGGAATTGTAATATTGTAAAACTGCAAAATGGTAAAATTGTGGAATTGTACAATAGTAAGATTGTGAAATTGTAGAATTGTGGAACTGTAATATTGTAAAACTGCAAAATGGTAAAATTGTGGAATTGTACAATAGTAAGATTGTGAAATTGTAAAACTGTGGAACTGTAATATAGTAAAACTGCAAAATGGTAAAATTGTGTAATTGTAATATTGTAAAACTGCAAAATAGTAAAATTGTGGATTTGTAAAATAGTAAAATTGTGGAATTGTAATATTGTAAAACTGCAAAATAGTAAAATCGTGGAATTGTAAAATAGTAAAATTGTGAAATTGTAAAATTGTGGAATTAAAATATTGTAAAACTGCAAAATGGTCAATGTGGACTACTTTGCTCCATTTGAATTTGATCATCCAGTATATTGATACAAGATGTTAATAAAAAAAATGAATCGTTTCAAAATAAATAACTATGATTAATGATATTTTGGGTTAATTGATTATTTAAAGTATATTTAAAAAACACCCACAGTAAAATTGAAGAATTGTAATATTGTAAAACTGCAAAACAGTAAAATTGTGGAACTGTAATATAGTAAAACTAAAAAATAGTAAAATTGTGGAATTGTGGAATAGTAAGATTGTGAAATTGTAGAATTGTGGAACTGTAATATTGTGAAACTGCAAAATAGTAAAATTGTGGAATTGTAAAATAGTAGAATTGTGTAATTGTGGAATTGTAATATTGTAAATCTGCAAAATAGTAAAATTATGGAATTGTACAATAGTAAGATTGTGAAATTGTAAAATTGTGGAATTGTAATATTGTAAAACTGCAAAATGGTAAAATTGTGGAATTGTAATATTGTAAAACTGCAAAATGGTAAAATTGTGGAATTGTAATATTGTAAAACTGCAAAATAGTAATCCTGTGGAATTGTAATATTGTAAAACTGCAAAATAGTAAAATTGTGGAATTGTACAATAGTAAGATTGTGAAATTGTAAAATAGTGGAACTGTAATATAGTGAAACTGCAAAATGGTAAAATTGTGTAATTTTAATATTGTAAAACTGTAAAATAGTAAAATTGTGGAATTGTAAAATGGTAAAATTGTGAAATTGTAATATTGTAAAACTGCAAAATAGTAAAATTATGGAATTGTACAATAGTAAGATTGTGAAATTGTAGAATTGTGGAACTGTAATATTGTGAAACTGCAAAATAGTAAAATTGTGGAATTGTAAAATAGTAAAATTGTGTAATTGTGGAATTGTAATATTGTAAATCTGCAAAATAGTAAAATTGTAGAATTGTAATATTGTAAAACTGCAAAATAGTAAAATTGAGGAATTGTAATATTGTAAAACTAAAAAAAAAGTAAAATTGTGGAATTGTGAAATAGTAAAATTGTGGAATTGTAATATTGTAAAACTGCAAAATAGTAAAATTGTGGAATTGTGGAATTGTAATATTGTAAATCTGCAAAATAGTAAAATCGTGGAATTGTAAAATAGTAAAATTGTTAAATTGCAAAAAAAATGGTAAAGAATTGCTAATTGTATGAAAACAACGTTTTTTAACAATTTAAACTAACGTTTCATAACGCAAGACCCTATATAAAAATTATATTTAAAATTGATTTATTCTTTTGATGAAAGACGTTTGACCGGATCGTTTTATAAGATGCAGTACAATGTTTCTCGTAGAAAACGAATGCTTTGGGCGAGCCGTCGACACCGTGCAATTTGACTAAGAACGCACGGTCAGATCTTGAAATGATTGATTACAAATTTTTATACGTTGGTGCCCGGCCTTGTTCGTTTTACGAAAGGTGATATCGCTAATTCACTGGCGCACCCAAAACATGTTCTCACTGTGAAACATACGTTCGTGCTCTACTTTGCAACGCAATCATTAACATAAGCTACCGTTCGTGTAAGGCGCGCAATTACGGAAATTGGAAGGGAAATTAAAGAGAAAGGTGGAAGTTTACCAGTTTCTACGGTTCGAAACAGGCAACGTTGATGGCGAGCGACGGAAATTATGATATTCCCGAGCCTTGGCAGCTAAATGAGATGCAAATAGACTTACCACTCATCCACGATGGTACATTCGCTCTGTTATTCGAAAATTATTTGGAAGACTGTCTGCACTGTGGGTACGGAAAAGAAAATAAGCACCGTTCATGGATTAGCACTATATGCAAGTACACTACCGCTCATGGAAGTATGGAAACTTGAAAATTAAGAAAAAAAATAGAACATAGAATACTACGCAGCATTACTAAATAGTAATGCCTTATGATGAATTTTCTAAATAATTCCTTACATCCAAACATATACCTTTAAAAAGGTATATATTTGTGTTCAATTAAACTGGAAAGTTAATTTATAAATACCATATACTCAAATAATATGGTATAGTGGCAGAAAACTATATGTGAAAATATACGAATATAAGAATTATGTTTGAATTTACCGCTCAACGTTGATCAGGTATAGATTACATTGTTTGTAAATGCTCTGACATTATCGCAGTCTTACAGATGCCGGCTTGGGCTAAACATGTGGTTACACCAATGTCAGTTATATCTATTATAATTAAATTTTAATTTACACTAAGCAAGTGAGTTACAATTATAATTTTCTTAAATTTAAAAATTAAAAAAGAAAGGTTTATAATTATATTTGCTCCACAGTACTAATAGAAATTGTCGGTTAATTTACAGACGAAAAATTTTATAAATTTCTTGAAAATAGATAGAAACGTCGAAATTTTGATTTTGTGATATTTTGCAAATAGTGTAGTAGTTTTTGATCGAACCAGTGCGCTGATACCATTAAAAATTTTGTTTAAAACCTATTTACGATCGATACTAAGATATTATTAAGAACATAAAATGTTTAGCGCAAAATAGTTGCATTCTTAGTCTGTTTTTCATTTTATAAGTATAAAATTAACGGCTACGCATGTATAATTAAATAATATTCAAACAGAAATAATTAGCTTTGGGATTAATTGCAGTTCTCCTAAATTGCAACATTATTTTATTATATTATAATATAATTTTATTATTATATTATTATATTATTATTATATTATTACATTATTTTTTATTTTATTCGGTATAGTCCTTTATGTCTCTGGCACGAGTGTCCGAAGCCGGGTTTCAGAATTATGGTGCCTTTTCCCTAACGCGTACAAAAATTTATGTACATGGTGTCCCAAAAAAATACAAGTAAGAAGAAACTAGTAAGTTTTATTCGAAACGATTTTTAATTCAACAACAACTTTGTAAGTTATTCCAGGATAAATTCATAAGAGGCACTGGCCAATTTCTATTAGGCACTTCTTGTGGTGCTTTGATAATTAAATAACTTAAAAAGTTGTTGTAGAATTAAAAAATGTGAAAAGAAATATTTTCAAAAATTGCGGTTGGTCGGAATTGTAGAGAAAATATTAAACGTTGCCTTCGACACCTTTTTTATGTAGGACTGTAACGAAAATTTAAAAAATACGTTTTGTAGGTCTGTGTCAATTGTGTGCATTGTGAAAGTTTCCTCGAAATCGGTTGACGTAGTGGAAAACGAGAGGCATTAAAAGATGTAAGAATACATAGGTTTATGCGGAAAATCGTGAAAAACTGCAAATTTTATCATGTTTAAGTTTTGCAGTTCATTGCAACGTCGATCGATTTTAATAACTAAATTTTCAGAATATATTTAATTGATATAGATCTACGAAACGCGTTTTCCAAATTTTCCATATAAGTCCATATTAAAAAGTTTTAAAATGTAACGTTTAGTATTTTTTATGCAATTACAACCAATTGAAACTTCTAAAAAATGCTAACTTCTGAAAAAAATTAAAATAGGACAGTCCAATATTAAAAAAGTGTTTTTAACAGTGTCCGAATATTAGTGGGAGTAACTGTCCCATAAAGGCCACATGAAAGAAATTTACGTAGCTCTAGCGATATTAATATTTTCAGGACTATAACTCAACTTTGTAACCATCCATATACTCTTAATATTAGTTTTTTACTAGTTTTAAGCTTTAAAACTTAGCACAATTGAGAAAATTGAAAAAAATGAAAAGTGGGGGCTACTCAAAAAATTGTTTTTCTCAATTTTTCATATATCACAAACATAGCACAATTCATCACAACTGTTGAAATTGTTTAATTCATCAAGTGGGGGGCTACTCAAAAAATCGTTTTTCAATAATATATGTTTAAAATATATTATTATGTGTAGAATTTGAAAATAATATAACGTTTTCAACAATAGGCAAAAGGAAAAATTAATGTTTAGCGAAAAAACGAAAAATGAAAAAACGTACTGGTTTTCTTTTTTGTTTGCTCTTCATATTTTTCAGACGCAAAAGTGTCTCTTTGAAAAAGATCCACATCGGGATCGAAACGTTAGAAACATGTTTAAATAATTACACATTTGTTGTTTTCTGAAAATGATCGAACCTAGCGCCGATATCATTCAATTTATTATAAACATAACATATGTATTGCAAGTAGAGCGCGAAATACAAAATACGGAGGTTCCGCGTTCGCGTTAACGCAAGCAAAGAACTTTAATGAATAAGATGTTTTCCCTCTTGTTCGATGATCTTTTGCCAAAACAATAAAAAACAATATTTTATCGATTAAAGTTGATCATTTGAATAAAGAAATTCGTTTTTATTTCACCTTAAACTACCCAGATTATTTTCGTGCCAACTCGATAGAAATGTGACAAATATTGCCAAATTGAAATATAAAAAAAATAAACAACCTTCAGGAATATACAAGGTACCGTTAAAATTAAGGAACGTAAGAGCGTATTATAATTTCATTATGAATGAATTTCATTAATAAATGTATGATTAGTAAGTTCATAGTTGAATATATTCTGACAATTCCTTTGATAAGATGAGAGACTCGAACACATCACTCAGTTAAATGCCGAAAAAAGGAAGGAAGAATGTTTGGAAATTGAGGGAGAAAAAAGAAAGATGAGCTGAAAACCTGTCAGGCTAACGATACCTTGGGCAAAGCACCTCTAATTATGCAAAATAAATAAAGGCACGCGCACTGTGCATTCTTACGCCCTCTCTTCGCCCCTTACCTGGTCGATCTTGATCCCGATCGCTGGCACGCGATTTCAACGACCAGCAATTACCGATCTTACGCTCTGCAGGAACAGAAATTCGCTCTCTTTCGTCTTTCTTTCCCTTCAGATTGCTCACCTCGCGTCTCGTGCTTGTCTGTTTTCACTCATCGCGGGCAAACTGTCGAAACTTAGGGGAATAAGACAACTCATTGATGCGATTCATATTTTTTATTAAGTCGTTGCCGATTCTGCGAATCTCCTGAGGGCAACAGACTTCATGCTGACAATAATTTATTATCCCTTGTGTAGCCAACCAGAACGTATAGATTGTTTAAAACCTTTTGTATTTAACATAAACGCACAAATTCTCATTTTCAGGGGGTAGGGTGCTCATGTGACATTACTAGAATATTACTAGATTTTGGGCCGAAACATGGGTTTGCGGGCTTCGGTTATTTGACCTTATGCGAGCATATTTTGAGCTGCACAAAGGTTCATTCGATAGAGGAAGGTTAGACGCAGTGCGCTGTGCCCCATCATACGAGGCAAAAAAGTCTTAGAGACTGAAAAATAAGTCCAAAGTAGAGCAAAAATCGAGAAAAAAACGGGCCGATTCTGTTGAGAATAATGCATTACATCTTATATTATATTATTGTGGATTCGCCTTTAGGAAAGTGTGAGTGCGAGAATGTGAGAACGGACGGACTGCTTCACTTCGGCAAGCACTAGCATTGAGAAAGGTTGTGTCACATTGTACAGAGTTATAGATAAGGTCTATTAGAGTGAATTATAAGTGGTTAATTATATTACAATATAATATATAATTATAAAAGAGAAAGTGTAATAAATATTGTTTGCACTACAAAATACAATTCATCCATCGCATCCAGAATTCCACAATCAACAGATTCCAACGTATTTTTCTGTTACAAAACGATTTTTCTGACTGATATGATGGGGCACAGCGCACTGGGCTGGACCTTCCTCTGTCGAATGAACCTTTGTGCAACTCAAAATATGCTCGTATAAGGTCAAATAACCGAAGCCCATGATTGCATTCATAGTCCGTTCATGAAGCCAGAGTTTAGAGCAAGCCCAGAGCAAATTTCAGTTCAGCTAGTTACACGAGATGGCGCCTAGTCAGGAGAACTGGCAACGGAGATTCGTAACAACAAAAATATAAAGGGCTTGAAGCCACTCGGATCTATTAGTAGCAATAAAGATATTAATAAAAAAACGTATAATCATAGCAAAACTGAAGCGTTAGACTGATAAATATGTATGTTCATCATTGTTGCCAAATTGGTTTTACGCGCGGAGGTTGGTCACAATGAAAAATACGAGTCACGTGGAGCTCCTACCCACTTAAGGGGGTAGAGTACCCACGTGACCATGGTATTTTTCAGTGTGACCAACCCCCGCGCGAAAAACCAATTTGGCAACAGTGATGAACATACATGTGCATTGATTTGCATCTATCTAACGCTTCAATTTCGCTATAATTACAGGTTTTTTTCTTTTAAGCATTATCTTCATTGCTATTAATGGATCCGAGTGGCTTCATGCCCTTTACACTTTTGTTGTTATGAAACTACGCTGATAATTCTCCTGACAAAGCGCCATCTCGTCCAAGTAGCTGAACTAAAATTGCTTCTACTCACCCTTCATGAAGGGAATCTGGGAAACAATTGAATGCGATCACGGGAACACACCTCACATCCTCATACGATTTTATATTGAACTGAGTGAGGGCTCATTTGAAAGAGGAAGGTTAAACGAAGCGCGCGTGGGTCCCTAAATTAGCAGGAAAAATCTTTTTGTGATCGAAAAATACATTAGAAAATCCGGAATTTTTCTTCATTTGTTTTCCCTACTTTGGACAGTCACATTACTGGATATAAACATAATGTAACTGAAGTTGGACCCACGCGCGCTTCGTTTATCCTTCCTCTTTAGAATGAGCCCTCACTCAGCTCAAAATATAGTGATATGACGACGTGAGGTGTGTTCCCACAAACCCCTGTTTTCACTTGTTTTCTGGTAATATTCTGGTTAGATTCTAGTAATGTCACGTGGGTACTCTACCCCCTTAAAGGGGTACCAGACCCATGGATATGACTAGCATATTACTAGAATATTACTAGAAAACAAGTGAAAACCGTGTTTACGTGAAAGCATTTTTTGTTTTTATATAAGCATGTTACGAGCTGTGTGACGGCTTATTCTAAAGAAGAAGGTTCATCATAGCCCGCTCTGCTCATGATTTAACAAGATTATGTTTATATTTAATAATATGAGCGTCCAAAGTAGGGCAAACAAGTCGAGACAACCACCCTCAGGTTCCCATGTATTTTTCTAATACAAAACGGTTTTTCTGACTTAAATCATGAGCAGAGCGGGCTATGATGAACCTTCCTCTTTACAATGAGCTCTCACACATCTCATAACATGCTAATATGAGGGGAAAAAATGTTTTCCCGCAAACACTGTTTTGTTGATGAAATTAGTGTTTGCGGGAAAACATTTTTGTCCTCATATTAACATATTTTGAGCTGTGTGTGGGCTTATTCTAAAGAGGAAGGTTCATCATAGCCCGCTCTGCTAATGATTTAGATAGATTATGTTTATATCTAATAATATGAGTGTTCAAAGTAGGGAAAACAAATGAAGAAAAATTCCGCAGATTCTAATGTATTTTTCTAATACAAAACGATTTTTTCGACTTAAATTATGAGCAAAGCGGGATATGATGAACCTTCCTCTTTACTACGAGCCCTCACACAGCTCATAACATGCTAATATGAGGACAAAAAATGTTTTCCCGTCATTGCGTTCATCTTCCCCATATTTTGTTCATGCAGAAAAAATCTAGAGCAAGTCTGGAACCAATTTTAGTTCAGCTACTCAAACGAGATGGCGCTTAGACAGCAGAACTATCAGCGTAGATTCGTAACAACAAAAATATAAAGGGCTTGAAGCCACTCGGATCCATTAATAGCAATAAAGATATTGATAAAAAGAAAAAAACCTGTATTGATAGCGAAATTGAAGCGTTAGATTGATACAAATGTATGTTCATCACTGTTGCCAAACTGTTTTTCAGTGTGGAGGTTGGTTACACTGATAAATACCCAGATCAGAGGCCATTTTGGGCCAAAACAGGGGTTTACGGGAACACACCTCACGTCCTCATACGATTATATTTTGAGCTGAATGAGGGCTCATTCTAAAGGGAAGGTTAAATGGAGCGCGCGTGGGTTCAACTTTAGTTACATTATGTTTATATCTAGTAATGTGACTGTCCAAATTAGGGAAAACAAATGAAGAAAAATTCCGGATATTCTAATGTATTTTTCGATCACAAAAAGGTTTTTTCTGCTAATTTAGGGACCCACGCGTGCTTCATTTAACCTTCCTTCTTCAAATGAGCCCTCACTCAGCTCAATACATAATCGTATGAGGACGTGAGGTGTGTTCCCGTGATCGCATTCAATTGTTCCCCAGATTCCGTTCATGAAGGATGAATAGAAGCAATTTTAGTTCAGCTACTTCGATCAGATGGCGCTTAGTCAGGAGAATTATCAGCGTAGTTTCTTAACAACAAAAGTGTAAAGGGCACGAAGCCACTCGGATGCATTAATAGCAATAAAGATATTGATGAAAAGAAAAAAACCTGTATTGATAGCGAAACTAAAGCGTTAGATTGATACCGATGTATGTTCATCACTGTTGCCAAATTGGTTTTCGGCGCGGAGGTTGGTCACAATGAAAAATACCATAGTCACGTGCGGCTCCTACCCCCGTAAGGTTATCATTCTGAACAACTTTTTTCTCTACACGTTACCGCCGGACGACGTTCGCTTTCGAGATATTTGTAAAAGATTGTCACTACCGCACAGAGTCCGTTTTTTAACATACAACACGATATACATGCTCTCCGTGCCTCACAAGTTGTCTCCTGGCAGAAATTCGAAAGGAATGCGGCAGTAAAACCCGTCCCATTAGGTCATTCCAGTCGCACTTTCAGTTCTAGCAGAATTAATGGTTAAGGGGGTACCGTAATCTCTGATTCTAGGGTTTTTATCAGTGTAACCAGCCTATACGCTGAAAAATAGTTTGGCAACAGTGATGAACATACATTTGTATCAATCTAACGCTTCCATTTCGCTATCAATACAGGTTTTTTTCTTTTTATCAATATCTTTATTGCTATTAATGGATCCGAGTGGCTTCAAGCCCTTTATATTTTTGTTGTTACGAATCTACGCTGATAGTTCTCCTGTCTAAGCGCCATCTCGTTTGAGTAGCTGAACTAAAATTGGTTCCAGACTTGCTCTAGACTCTGTCTGTATGAACGAAATATGGGGAAGATGAACGCAATTACAGGAACCCAGTTTTGTCCTCATATGAGCATATTACGAGCTGTGTGAGGACTCTTTGTAAAGAGGACGGTTTATCGCAAGTCGCTCAGCACATGATTCAAGTAGAAAAAGCGTTTTGTATTAGAAAAATACATTAGAATCTGCGGAATTTTTCTTCCTTTTTCCCCCTACTTTGGACGCTCATATTATTAAATATAAGCATAATCTAAATAAATCATGAGCAGAGCGACTTGCGATCAATCTCCGGTGTCCGGAGTGGAAGTGTGGTCAGGGTGCAGAAAAAAGCAACTCTTTTGAGGGTTTTTGCTCGCTGTGAATTGTGGTGAAGATACGGTGACCGGTGGTTTGTTCGCGGGTTGATGCGGCGGAGGAACCGTTTTCGTATTCGCAGAGGTGCCGTGCCGGGGATGCTGACCTTGGTGACGACTGACGAGGAAGGGCAAGGGTGGTGGACGGATTCGATCGCTGCTTCCGCTGCGATCGTTTACTCTAGGCCGCATCTATTGCATTGCAGGTGATGCACCATTACGAGAAAAGAACAGGAGTGGAATAGGCCCGAAAAAAGACACCCCAGGTGTATTATGGAAAGTAGGTCCCCGGAAGGCCTAGTCCGGGCCAGTGTTCCGATTGAGTACGAAATTTCGCACGCATGCGCGGCAATTTTAGCCTCAGTAACGTAACCTTTTCGATGAAATCGAGTAGCTTGAGCACCACACAGACTTTTAAAAATTTACCATTATACACATGTGAAATATTGAAATGGTAAACCGAACAAGATATTTTTCTAAAGTCATGAGAACAATAATACCGGTACACTCCCGCCAATATAACTGCCACAGGCCGTCGGGGCCCTGGCCGCTCTGCTGGGTCATAGTAGATACGCTACTGTTTTCACCGCGCATGCGTGCGAAATTTCGTACTCAATCGGAACACTGGTCCGGGCACTATAAGAAAGTAGAGGGGGAACCTATTGGTTGTCCCGGGAGGTGGATGTTTTGAACTTTACCACCTCCTTTATAAAAGAAAGGTGATGCACCATACATTTTAACTTCGCCGTGCAGGTTTTATCGAGGAACGGACATGGTGTCGCACCAAGTCGTTGTTCTCGAGCTCGTGGACGACTCGTCTCACGGGTGTGTAGGTGACTCACCGTATACTTCAACCTTTCCTAGGTGTTTGTTTGAAGGGTGACGCACCTCTTCAGGTTTTAATGTCTCTTTTCGAGGACGACTCGTCTCACGAAATCCGACGGGCAGGATCAGGGTCCAGAAGCGGACGCGGGGTTCGCACGGTGAACGGATTCGGGCCGCTTGGCAGCGGTGATCTTTCGGGAATAGGATTTTCGGATGAGAAATAACCACGGATTGATTTCTCGGTGCTGCTGATCTTCGCTAGATAACGCCAGGTCTGCTCGATCCGGGTACAACTCGGGAACAGGTGATTCTATCGTGTAAAAGACAAGAACAGGTGTGGATAAATCCGGAGCAGTGAGTTGAGTAGTAAATGCGAATAGTAAATCACTTAAGGGGGTACCGTACCCATGGATTTGACTAGCATATTACTAGAAAAACAAGTGAAAACCGTGTTTACGGGAAATCACTTTTTGTTTTTATACAAGCATGGTACGAGCTGTGTGAGGGCTCATTCTAAAGAGGAAAGTTGATCGCAGGTCGCTCAGCTCATGATTTTGTTAGATTATGTTTATATCTAATAATATGGGCGTCCAAAGCAGGGGGAAAAATGAAGAAAAATTCCGCAGATTCTAATGTATACAAAACGATTTTTTCTACTTGAATCATGAGATGAGCGACCTGCGATGAACCTTCCTCTTTACAATGAGCCCTCACACAGCTCGTAATATGCTCATATGAGGACAAAAACTGGTTTCCCGTGATTGCATTCAACTTCCCATATTTTGTTCATGCAGAAAAAGTCTAGAGCAAGTCTGGAACCAATTTTAGTTCAGCTACTCAAACGAGATGACGCTTAGACAGGAGAACTATCAGCGTAGATTCGTAACAACAAAAATATAAAGGGCTTGAAGCCACTCGGATCCATTAATAGCAATAAAGATATTGATAAAAAGAAAAAAACCTGTATTGATAGCGAAATTGAAGCGTTAGATTGATACAAATGTATGTTCATCACTGTTGCCAAACTATTTTTCAGCGTATAGGCTGGTTACACTGATAAATACCCAGATCAGAGGGTCTGGTACCTCCTTAACTCACGGTAGCCCGGACATTTATGAGGCGACAGATCACATTTACCTTGTACATTGGGGTTTTAGTGGGTATGGGCAGGGATTTATGACTTGGTTTGTCATATAGTCCCGTTTCCCCTGCACGTCATCTTAGGGGGTGGCGAGTCCCACACTACCCTCTCCAGCTGTCATCTAGGGAGAGGGTGTGCGTAAATGCATTTCCCCACCGTCCTACAGAGGAAAAAAAGGTGATTCTATCGTGTTTTGGGGTGATTTATACAGGGTGTCACAAAATTCCTTCGACATCCAGAAATGGGAGGTTCCTGAGATCATTTGCAGCAACATTTCTCTGTGTGAATATGTCGTCCGCGGCTTTGTTTAGGAGTTATTAACGAAAAACACGGACCAATCAGAGCGCGGCTATGGCGAACGGAGTCCGACTCGACGACAGGTCCCACCTAGCGCGGTGTCGCTGTTGGTTGAGTCAGAATCAATCCGCTGTAGACGCGCTCCGATTGGTCCTTGTTTTTCGTTAATAACTGCTAAACAAAGCCGCGTACGCTATTTTTACGAAGGAAAATATTCCTTCAAATGATCTCAGGAACCTTCCATTTCCGAATGTTGAAGGAATTTTGGGACACCCTGTATAGTGAAGTTTGGTGACAAGGAGCGAGGTCACGGCAAGTTGTTTTCCGTGACGTAGAATATCCTGTTCCCGCCAAATTCGCGTTTCTAGAAGATGGGTAATCGTGGTAAAGGTGTTTCGAAGTGGTGACGGGGAGCCTGTGGTTCCTTACGGGGTTCAGCGTTCTTCGGGTTTGTTCGGAGGATGTTACGGTAGAAACCGTTCGTTGTTGTCTCGAGACTAGCTGACGCGACACTGCCTCTCCTACTTGATTTTCCAACAAAGGAGCCCTCTCCAATACTCTGTAATCGTATGAAAAAATGCAGCCTGTGACGCGCGACCGCTTGCACCTCTCAAGGGCTTTAAAACTCCCTTTCTTCAAATATTATTTTCTTTCTTGGGCGTTTAGCAAATCTCGTGGCTTCTTCCAGTAGCCTGACGGCCCCGGGTGGACTTTTCGGCCCCCCCGTTCACGTTAAACCTTCATATCTGGGAAATATTCCCTCCAATTATCGAGGTTCTATAGCGGCCTAAGATAGACGCGGAGCGTCTATCTTTACTCGATCGCTTGGCTTGATCATGCATTACGGCACCTGTGCTGTTGCATTTCCGCCATCGAGATTCGCTCACCTTCACCTCGAAAGAATTATTCTACAGCGTCGCCCACACCTTTTATAATACGCATATAAAACTAATTTTATTACCCAGATAACAAATGTTTTAACAGTAGAAGGGGGAATCTATGTATCCACCCTCAACAGAGAGGCTCGGTCAGGTATTTAGTAACAGATGTGACGGTTAGCGAACAGATTCCGTTGACTTTCTCACAGAAATCTCTTCAAAATCGTCTCTGGCAGGAAACGTCCTAGATAACCTTTTCTTATCTAGTTGATCCCTTTTAACGAAGACCGAGCTCTGGCTCGACTTAATGGAACTTGACAAGAAACTAGAGGCTGGCCCTAAGCGGCGATTAGATTATGAACAGACTACCCCATTCAGTTTTGGGGTATATAAACCCGTACATTTTTATTCTCGGGGGTAGTACTTCTGTAGTCACAAATCGTGTCGCGTCGTGCTCTCGCAAGTCGATTTCTAGTAAGATCGGGCTAAAGTTCCCCTTCGGATCAATCACTAACCGTATAGATTCCGCTAGTTCAGTGTTTAATCTATTAAGGCATTTCATAAAGTCACTTCGAGATCCCCGCACTTTGTCAGTGCGTCAACATCGAGCTCTCGGTAATGTTCTTAATTCTTACACTCTATCAATCACACAAACCGCGACACACATACAAATGTAAATCAATTACTAGTCACATATATTTGTGTTTTCCTAATTACATGTAAACTCTGTAAACCCATAATTATTGTTCCACCAATCCTAATCAAGTAATTGAACGTTCCCACACGATACAATCTCACCGCTCGGATTGTATCGATTTAGTTTATATTTGTTACGAGGCTTAATAACAACCCTAGCAATGTCCCATCACCTATCACATTCATAGACGACATCCCAATCGTCGACATAGGGATCTCCAACCTAGTGGGTACCCAATTACATATTGGGACCATCCACGAAAATTATATAACCAAACCGATACTCGCGGTTCCCTGACAATCGTATCAGGTACGTCCGTGTTATTATCCAACCTCCTAGCAGTTCCCCGACAATCGTATAAGATACGTCCGCTCACTCTATAACCTCCCAGCAGAGGCCCCCAATTACACATTGGGTCCGTCCATGAAATTTCACTCATCCCAGCAGTTCCCTGACAATCGTATCAGCTAAGTCTGCGTTTTGACTCCGATACTCACGGTTCCCTGACAATCGTATCAGGTACGTTCGTGTTTTTGTCCAACCTCCCAGCGGTTTCCCGACAATCGTATCAGGTACGTCCGCTCACTCTATAACCTCCCAGCAGTGTCCCCTCAATTACATATTGGGTTCATTCATAAAATTTCCCTCATCCTAGCAGTTCCCTGACAATCGTATCAGGTACGTCTGCGTTTTGACCTCGATACTCGTGGTTCCCTGACAATCGTATCAGGTACGTTCGTGT
This sequence comes from Lasioglossum villosulum, assembly GCA_963971365.1. Classification (NCBI taxonomy): domain Eukaryota; kingdom Metazoa; phylum Arthropoda; class Insecta; order Hymenoptera; family Halictidae; genus Lasioglossum; species Lasioglossum villosulum. The sequence goes on from OZ020500.1 coordinate 23,123,392, forward strand.
TTTTATCTAACCTCCTAGCGGTTTCTCGACAATCGTATCAGGTGCGTCCGCTCACTCTATAAACTCCCAGCAGAGCCCCCCTCCCTCAATTACATATTGGGTTCGTCCATGAAATTTCACTCATCCTAGCAGTTCCCTGACAATCGTATCAGCTACGTCTGCGTTTTGACTCCGATACTCGCGGTTCCCTGACAATCGTATCAGGTACGTCCGCTCACTCTATAACCTCCCAGCAGAGTCCCCCCAATTACATATTGGGTTCATCCATGAAATTTCACTCATCCTAGCAGTTCCCTGACAATCGTATCAGGTACGTCTGCTCTTAACTAACAAATTGAGACCATATTTCCAGGGTAATAACCCTTCGCCGGCCACTCGTGCTACTCGCTGCCCTGGCTCGTAACACAGAGCTGCCCTTTACAGGACTGTTACATTGAGAGTTTGTACATTACGTTACACACTCTATACGTAGATTCGTACCACTAATGTGTCACTGTTAACGGAGTTTGAAGTGGACAGCTTATTCATAACCTGTTGGCACGGATGAAGTGTAGTACTCAGTAATTTGCTTTCATAACTAGGCCAAATTGCCTGGAGATATTTTGCTCGTGGAGTTCATTCCAGTGTCGACAAACTGGAATGGGCTGCATGTCAGCCACATTTTAGAAAATAAGCAAATCCTATTTCATAAGCAGAAGAGAGTGAGCAATATTGAAGCGTTTCCAATATGAGCCACTACGCATTTTCATTCATGCTGTCTATGTTTCACTTGGAGCGTGCAAAAACGTGCAGCAAGAACCAAGAGTAATTTATTACAATGAATTCTCCTGCTAACAGTTTCCTCGTCCGGTCTGAGAAATGAGTGTAAAAACAGAAGACGAATGCGATAGGTTTTCAAGGAAGGTTGGAGCGAAGGTGTCCGCACTTTCCTAGTTTAGAAAGGTTTGCGTCGAGAGTCAGTTTCTTCTGACAGCAGTGGTACTTCCAAAGGATCTTAATCAAGCTCCTACAGTTTTTGTTCTTTCACATGAACGCTCATGCTCAACAGTCCGACGCACAGTGGAGTATTTAGTCCGAAAAACTGGCCGAAACTATTGCAACGTTATTTATGGTTTCAAGGTCATGATATTATGTATAGTTGAATTCGTCTTAGGATCAGGTACAACATTATGAAATAAAAAATACATTTTAATATTTAAAAAATCAAAGTGACCTTGATCAATTGTAAAAATAATATTTTCGAAATTTTATGTATCGAAGTTTGACTGTTCAACTTTTGTCCGAACCATTTTTTTAAACATAATTATTTTGTTTATTGTTATTAGATTCAGCGTTCTTGCGAATAAAATAATGCCATTATATTTTGCAATTTTAAAAAATGTGTAGGATAGAAACTTTGCAAACAAATTTAGAATTCTATATAAATACATTTCTGTTTATGTTATTTTATTTTAACAAAAAAAATGCAGCGCGCGGGTTGCTCATCCTTAGTCTACATCGTATCGAGGGTTGCCACACAAACCGTTTGGAAATTCGCTGCGGCGCGACTCGGCAGCCAATTTTTTTATGTAAAAGTTTACGTAAATTCTCAGAATTTGTTGAAATTTTGAAAATAAGTTCTTTTCTGTCTAAAATGATGATTGCCGGAAGAATATTTGACTCGAAAAAAATTTTTTATCATTTCAATGTCGCTCTCTACCTTACCGACTTTCTACTTTATGTCCGTACTGTGCTCGGTAATTCTGGATGACAGGTACAATGCAAAGATTATGCGATCAGAATGACTTGTGGTTAGGTCATGGTGGGGGCGGAAAGGGCCGACCCGACCACGCATACGAAATTCCAGAAGTAGTCTTTAAAAATGTGAAGTTTAAGTACCTTATATATGTATTACTTTAAACTAAAGAGGATTCGTTTATAGGTGATATGTATGAATTTTTATGGCGCTGTGAGGTGAACTAGGCTCGTGATGATCCCTTTTTACAACTAATTGAAGATATTCTACATATATAAAATAGAAAGTCGGTAGGTCGGTAAGGTAGAGCGCGACATTGAAATGATAAAACTCCTGTTGGTAATCGTCATTTTAATAAAAAAGAACCTATTTTCAAAATTTCATCGAATTCTGAGAATGGTGGTAAACGGAAACTTCGCCATTAACTATTTCAAAATGCAAAGATTTTATATAATATTTTAGACAACATTTTTTAATTGACTTTTGGCCAGCTTTTCGGGACAAATAATCCACTGTGCGACATATAATTTGACTAGAGTAAATGTATCTATTACTGCGGTTGTACGTTTTACTATGGTATTTTTTCTCTATAAGATGAAAGTACGTAAAAATAAATATTTTAAGCTCAACTAGAAAATGATGAAGTGAACCTATATTTATTTCGCACAAAAATTCCAAATCTTCTGCTAATATTAATAAGCACATTCATAAAAATGATAATATTCTAATATATTGTGTTCTATTAATTAGATTATGAGGAATAATACACTAATAATAAAAGATAAAAATGTTACAAAAATAATTTTACATGAATATTCAACGTATCATTATTTTAGCTACTGTATATTATTATTTCCTGATAAATTATGAATAATATTAAAATAAAGTACGATTGAAGTATGATACCGCAGTAATCGGTACAGTTACTCAGGGCTAACACGATTTTTCTATCAATATTGAAAATGAGATTTTATTACAATTTTATCAGTCAATTAAATTTTGTCAGGATTTTCAGAATGTACGAAGCATACTAAAGTAGTAGCTGCAATAAATATTGTCTTTTGAATTCTTATGCCATTAACCCCTTCCCCTACGAATTAATTTACGGTTCCAGTGATTAGAACTTTCTTTGTAGTTTGCAATTTCCTAAAAAAGGGGAAAATTTATATATACCTATCGTATGTCTACATGCTCTCCAATAACTGTACATTAACGAAACCAAAATAGAATTCCTTCTCGGTTTAAAGGTAATTAATAACATACATATACATTTATTTGACTCTGTTGAAGGGTAAGGGGTTAAGAAAATTATTCTGATTTTAGCGTGGTCGTCCCAAAACAGTAATGTACTATCTATAATTTGTATTATGAGCAGAGTTGGGCACAAATATTAAAATCAAAATTTCGAACTAAGTGGGTTTAAAAATCCACTTTATTCAAAATTTTTGCCCAACTCTGATTATGAGTAAATAAAAGTGGGCCAGTGATGTTGATGGGAAAGAACCGGAACTTTATATGACTCCAACATAAATAAAGGCAAAACTTCCGTTTATAGCAAAAATCAGAATTCGATGAAATTTTGAAAATAGGTTCCTTTTTGACTAAAATGAAGATTGCCAGAAGGATTTCTCCCGTTTCGAAAAAAAATTTTTTATCATTTCAATGTTGCGCTCTAGCTTACCGACTACTGACTTACCGATTTTGTACTTTATGTTTCTGCTATGCGCATGCGTCTGTGTGATGTGAGAGTTTGTCAAATGCTTTTAGAGTTGTATAAGTCGTATAGGTTAACAATGAGTCATTTAAATTTGTTTTACATTGTAAAAAAATGAAAGATTTTGACTCGAAACTAGAATGGGTGAGAGAACTTGGGGCGAAACTTCCGTTTATGGTACAAATCAGAATTCGATGAAATTTTGAAAATAGGTTCAATCATCTATAAACAAATCCTCATTAGTTTAAAGTAATACATATATAAGGTAAACTTGAAATTTTTGAAGACTACTTCTGGATTATCATGTGCGTGGTTCCTCCGCCACCACCCCGACCTAACCACAACTCATTCTAATTGATGCATGCGCATAGCACGAACATAAAGAAAATCGGTAAGTCAGTAGTTGGTAAGCTAGAGCACAACATTGAAATGATAAAAAAATTTTTTCGAAACGGGAGAAATCCTTCTGGCAATCGTCATTTTAGTAAAAAGAGAACCTATTTTCAAAATTTCATCGAATTCTGATTTTTGCTATAAACGGAAGAGAAGCCTAAATAAATTTTTATTCAATAAAATAATTACTTTAATGTAGAATAAATATTTACTAGTGTATTCTACATCTTTGTTCATGCTTGAAATTCTAAATTTAAAGTTTTGATATTGTAAACACTATATGCGAGTAATTAAAATTTAAATAATAAAATTTTTTTTAAATTTTCCTTGGTGACTAAAGTACCCTATTTGATCCAATATCTTACTTTAATGATGTTAAAATCGCCGAGCATGAGCGAGAAAACCTGGTCAATATCTCATCACTGAACTATGTCAAGACAACGTGATGCAATAGGTTCTGGACAAGTGAACAGAACGTTTTTCAATAACCGAGAGCTCGTAAACGCGGATCAACTCCTCGTAATTGATTTAGGCTCTCTAATCAGGAACAAAATCACGTAATTGATAGTATAGCAATCTTCCTGGATTGCTTGTCTTGAATCAAATCACGTTCAACACTAACAACCCAGATAGCACAGTACGTCTTGCAGATGTCGTTATCACGTCGTTTTTACGTTTTTACGTCTTCCGTCTCGAAAAGACGCCTTTTACACGTCCAAAAAGGTGTACTTTTTCAAACGTTGTTTTGGCGGTTAGAGAAAGAAACCTTTTGTGCTTCTCATTTCTGACGTAAAAACGACGTATCCTAAAAGACGTCTTTTGGGCGACGTAAGACGTTCAGACCTAAAAACGTCGTAAAACAGACGTCTATGAGGCGTTGGGTGCTATCTAGGTGGACGCCATCACTAGTCACGAAAAATTCGTAATTAACTCGGACAAATAAATAGAGAAAGAATTCTTGTTAGTTAATTAAACTATTAGCGCATATGTTTTAAAGAAAATATTAAACATTTTTCTACGTACGATAGTATGGAAATTGAGTTCTACATCATTCATTGCTTTAGCATTGCTTCAGGCAACGGCCATATCGCATTGAAAAAACCGATTCTCGTCCGATCATCGAAGTTAAGCAGTGCTGAGCGTGGTTAGTACTTGGATGGGTGACCGCTTGGGAACACCACGTGCTGTTGTCACTTTTTTTTTATTTTCTATACTCTGTGTATAAGATATAAATTAAACTGTTCAATTTTTGAAAGCAATAGTGAAATAAGACGTTTTGAAACATTTTTGTGTTCGAGATAGTTGAATATCTGAGAAACAATGTATCAGCATTTTTGTTTAATTTTAAAATGCATGAAGCAGCATATTTAATCGAGAGTTGAGAGATTTTATAGCACATTTTTCGCTCTTAACCATTCTCTGAAACATCGTTCGCTTATTACTAATTATCACTAATTATCAGTAAATGTTTTCCTTGTAGAAATATTTCTGCTAGGTGTGTACAGCATTTTCGAACAGGTTTCAGTATTTCATTATCTAAATTAACGTAGTTATTAATATTTGAAAATAACCAACAATTTGGGAACATTATTTTTGCCTATAATACTTCGTTAACGATTTTGTTATACTTCCGGATGAGTCTCGATGTTTTTCTCGTCGCGTGACATTTGGAAAGATTTGTGCAAAAAGAATTGGTTCCGGATTCGTCCGGTTTGAAGTTTTATAACTAATTTAAGTAAAAATGTCACTCCAGAGATGTTGCGTACTATTGCGGTAAAAATAATGAATAAATAAATTACTATAAAATATTATTATTAAATAACATAAACCAAAATATATTTATATAAAATTATAAATTTTTTTGCACAGTTTTTATCCTACTAATTCTCTTTTAATTGCAGAATATCAGTATTATTTCATTCGCAAGAACTCTTAGCCGAACAAAAATTCAACAGTGTTCAAACATCTACAAATTTCGAAAATATTTTATCACGACAAATAATCAAGGTCCCTTTGATTTTTTAAATTTTAAAGTGCATTTTTTATTTCAAATGTTGTAGCTGACCTTAAGATGAATTTGACGATATATACTATTATGACCTCGCGACCATAAATAACGTTGCAATAGTTTTGGCCAGCTTTTCAATACTTTCAAATACTTTCAAATAATCAAGGTCACTTTGATTTTTTAAATTTTAAGGTGTAGTTTTTATTTCATAATGCTGTAGCTGACCTTAAGATGAATTTGACGATAAATACTATTATGACCTCGCGACCATAAATAACGTTGCAATAGTTTTGGCCAGCTTTTCAATACTTTCAAATACTTTCAAATAATCAAGGTCACTTTGATTTTCAAAATTTTAAGGTGTACTTTTTATTTCATAATGCTGTAGCTGATCTTAAGATGAAATTGACGATATATACTATTATGACCTCGCGACCATAAATAATGTTGCAATAGTTTTGGCCAGCTTTTCAATACAACATTAGCAATAGTTTTTTGCAATTATCTCGGAAACTAAAGTCGAGCACGGGCTACGTGTAATGACAAAAGTTGCTCAGAATGTTATTGTTAATAACATATGTCAAGGTCAAGGTCATCGGAGCTGCCTCCCCTAAACGCAAGGTTTACCGTATTTAATTTTAACCACATTAAAGTATACTATTTAAAATAGTGTTGTAAATATTTTTTTCGAAATTTTTTGTCGCAGGTATGGTTAAAATTCATTTGTGTTACTCCTCTAAATGGATGTAGCCCCTGAGCAGTCTGGAAAATCGGCCGATTCTCCATCACGATTCCAAAAATTCACAATGTTTCGGAAGAAAAAGAAAGAAATGGAGATTCGTGGCCCCAAGACGAAGAAAAAGTAGAAGAAGCTTTTGCAGACAAGTAAGACGATGTAAGCGGTTCGCTCGTTCCCAGTCTCGGACCGCGCGTTGCATCCGATCGTATCTCTCTCAGGATTTATTGTTTGGTAAATCATTTAGTCGCTGCCAACCTGCCGTGAGGGAAGTCGAGCTGACAGTGCTCGTGCTTCTTTCTCCCTTTCCGTTTTTTTTCATCCACCTCCGCCGTTCGAGCTCCTCTTTCAACTTTTTTTCCATTCAAATTTACCGTGAGAATCCCAATGACACAAAACATGCCTGATAACGTCGCCGTAATCAAGTTCCATACGATTAGCATGCCTGCGACCTGAAAATTTTACTATTTCGCAATATTTGAGAAGTCTGTTCTCACAATACCACTAATCAATTCATTTCATGACATCATACCCCAGCATGTATATATATATATATATATATATATATATATATATACACAGGGTGAGTCACCAAACGTTACCACCTCAAATATCTTGGTTGTTTCTAAAGATACGTAAAATATGGTAAGCACAAAGTAGAATGGTACAATGGGGCTGACACGATGTAAAAAAAAAATTTGTTTTTATGTCATTTTTTTGTAGATATCAAGGTCACCTTGACTTTTTTAAATGGAACCACCCTTTTTTAAACACCTACAATGATAGTCCCTTTCATTAGGAATTCAGTGACTACAATTATTCCAAGGTCATTCAAGGTCAAGGACAGAAAAAACGTATCTGACAACCGTATGACGACAGTCATATATGTATACAGGGTGTCCCAAAACTACCCTAGGAGCCGAAAATGGGAGGTTCCTTGGGTCATTTGAAGTGTTACGAGCCGAGGTTTGGCAGCGTGCGGAAACCGAGGATAGTTTGTGGTAATATTTTAGAGGCTTTGATATAGGTAGGAATTGTACACGCCGGACTAGCCAGTGTATCTTTCACCACTGGGGTATCCTTATGTGTGGAACACAGGAAGGACTAGCAGGTGAATCTTTCACCTCCTGGGTCTCCTTTTAAAGGGTACACTCCGGACTAGCCAGTGTATCTTTCACCACCGGGATATCCGTATGTGTGGAATTTTGGGTTCAGTGGAATTACTCCGGACTAGCCAGTGTATCTTTCACCACTGGGATATCCGTTTGTGCCACTGTCGGATAGGATAAGGTCGTGGTTCCGCCGACTCGTAACTTATTTGAAATTGTTAGATACACCTTGAGCGGGAAAGGTGTATCGTCGTAGGATGCTAACGACTGGAATCGAAATAGGAAAGGTTATGATTAAACTTAACTCTAGGTTTAAGTTTAACACACGATAATATAATCTTGAATCGAAAGGAATACAAGTGTTTAAAGTGTAAATTGTCGCGGTGTCGCGGACTAACCTCTCTGTTTACGCAACGAGGGATGCGGGGGCTATCTACTATAGAATCCCGTTAATGGGATTCGTATCGGAAGAGATGTAACAGTTTTGCTCGAAAGAGAACTAATACCCGATCTTGCTCGACAGTAATCGCGACGTGACTCGACGCGTACAGTATAAAACTCTTGAGATGAAAGCCCGAATATGAAGGGATTCAGTGCCCTTATATAGTCCCCAATATCGGCCTAGACAAGAGTGGGGACTATTGATAAAACAGGGTTCCCAGAAACGATGCAGATTGATGTATCGTCTCTAAGTGCCCCAAAATCTTAATGAGTGCCCTAATCTGAATAATTGCCCTGTTCTGAATAGACTCTTTATTTCGATGTGCAGCTCCAGAAGGGCCAAAGGTTACCAACGGTCGCTGCCGCATACGTAACAGAAGTAACATTTTCCTTTACAAAAATGGTGTCCATTACTTTGTTTCGAAGTTATTAACGAAAAACACGGACCAATCAGAGCGCAGCATTACCGAATGGTGTCCGACTCTGCGACAGGTCCCGCGAGGTGTGGTGTCGCCATTGGTTGACTCAGAATCAATCCGCTGTAGCCACGCTCTGATGGATCCGGGTTTTTTGTTAATAACTCCTAAACAAAGCCACTGACACCATTTTCGCGAAGGAAAATGTCGCTTCAAATGACCCAAGGAACCTCCCATTTTCGGCTCCTAGGGTAGTTTTGGGACACCCTGTATACAGGGTGGGGCATTTTAAACAGGTCACCTGAATAACGCGGCTGCTATTGGTGTTAGGAAGAAATGCATCAGATGGAACTTGTATGGTATCGAGGGGGCATTATTCTGATGTTAGTAGCTTTTTTGTAGGTGGATGCGCAAAGGACATATGAAGGTCAACTTCATTTTTTTAAATGGAATGAGGAATTTTTTAATACGTCAATCAATGCAGCTGGACATTCATAATAAAAAAGTATTAACCTATGTATGTCGAAAAGTTAATCGTTCAGAAGATATTTCAATATAAAAAACATAAAATCCCTTTACTGTCGTACTACACTAGTAAGTAAACGCTAACGTCTTAGTTAGAACACATATATGTTCTCGTTTCTTAGTTTAAAACCTTGATTATTTTTCATTTTTTGAATGTTCCATTTTTTGGTTATATTTTAATGAAATGCGGATTTGTTGTTACTACAAAACTGATTTTTGTTGCTTTATGATATGCTGCTCATATATTTTTCTGTTTAAAACATTACCTCCAAGTTACATGTTTTTCAAATGTTGCCGCCAATACATGTTGATTGCCGCCATTGATCGGATATCGACCGACCAATCAATCCGGGTCTTTCATACATACAATACATGCTCTGCTTTGCGTTGGGTTAGCACATTGTGTTTCAGTTACATTATCGCCAGCACGGGGTAAAGTGGAAAAAGTGTAACTCACAATTATGTGTTCTAAAAAGTTTTTGTTCCTTTTTCACAGCAAGTGCGTATTTAATTTTTTCATTTTCTATTTTACCAATTTTTGGTAATTTATGTGGCTGTGTTACATTTAAAACAGTATATTTAATTTCAAAATCTTTAATATTAATTTCTTTTTCAGACGCAAAAATTTTGGTCTCTTGATAATGATCCGCATTGGGATCGAAACGTTGAGAAATTTAAATATTTAACTTGCACATTTTTTGTTTTCTAAAAAGGATCGAACCTGGCGCCGATATCATAATTATAATTTATATCTCAATTTTCGATCGATAAGAATTTTTCCTTTAAAATGGCTGTATCTCGGTAACGGTCCTTCCTACCGCAAAAATAACGAAATTTTCAAAAGGCTTAACCGGAAGCATATAGGGTATGCCCAACCACGTGACGTATGTAGTTTTTTGAGTTAAAAAAAAAAGAATAATAATAATGGCTGCATCTCGGGAACGGTGCTTTCTATCGCAAAAATAACGAAATTTTCACAAAAGGCTCTACCCAAAGCTGTATAGGGTATACCCAACCACATCACAGTGGGACGGATGGCCATTTTAGGTGGAAAAAAATCCTACGCATCAGATGCGGCTAGTAATTTTAACGTATGTGGTGTCGTTGTAAAGAGGAGATCTCAATCTTTAAGTTTATGGTAATTTTAATTGCAAAAAAATTTTTTTTTTAATTTTTGAAAAAAATTTTTAATTACATGTAATTTCGTACAGATACAGTACCATCAATTCAGCACTCGATTATTAATATAAAGGAAATTTTAAGAAAATTGAAATTTGTGGGAAAAAATCATAGATCACAATTTTTGAAACCGATTCAAATTTTGTATTAGGTCAAGAAATTAGATTTAACATATGTACAGCCTTTAAAAATAGTATTTATATAAAAAATATTATATAAATTACATAAACAAACATAAAAAGAAATAAAAAATGCAATAATAATATTAAATAATAAATAAAAAATGTAACAGTAGTATTAAATAAGTATAACACCATAAACATAACTACAAAACAACATAACAATGGTTCTTTGGTAATATCACTGTCGCTGTAAACGATTTCGGAATTTCGGTCAATATAATTAGGTCTAATACACCTTTTGGTAATTTCCTTTTTTTTGTGGTATCACTCTATATTCATTTATAACTGGATCTGAAGTTATTAACAGCATTGCCATTAAATCGTAATTTGTATTTACACGTGAATTCTTCCTTGTGTGGCCAATCCTAAATCTTCTTACATCTTTGTTGCGAGCTTCTTGAGCCTCTTCAGACATCATCCCAATGGGCAATAGGCATGATTTATAAATTTCTAAACTGTGTTATAATAATTTATGAACTGTGACGGGCATATAATACCAAGAATATAATCTTAAATATAGATCTTTTGTTTCACAAACAAATTTCTTGAAATTTACTAAATTAATATGGTAACCTGAAGAAAGAGCAGATAATATGTAAAAGAACCGTTCAAGGAGTTCCACATTAATTCCAGTTATTTCCGAGGTTTTTTATAATTTTTGAAAAAACGTCTAGCTGTGTTACCGTCATTTGTTGAGCCACTTCCACACCGTACGCACGGTGATACGGTACGCACGGTGAAATTTAAAAAATTGTAGCAGGCGGATCCGCAACATTCCGCAAGTTTTTTTTGTCAGAATCTCTTTAGAATAGTTTGAACTTATAAATAAAAGAAGTCTCACGCCCGCGTTTTCCCGCGATTTTTAGTTCTGCTCTGCTAAAGTCAACTAAATGACGTAGAAAACTGGTACTTAAACAATGTCTAAAAATTATTGTAAAGGACTTTACTAACGAAATTTTTGAACATTAACGTAAACATTTATTTATAATAATATAGGAAATCGTGCATAGAAGCTTAAAGATTCTTATTTATTGCTCTGACACAACTTTCTTTGTAACGAATATAAACGTACGATTTCGCCGTATTACGGTTCGACGTTTTCACGCATTGATTTCTATGCTTATATCGCTGTTAAATGAATTATTATGGGTATAATTAGGGTCAGTGAACATTCCCAAAGAAGTATATATGAATGTTATATCTATCTTCTGACATGATTTTTTTCCACCTAAAATGGCCATCCGTCCCAATGTGCACATGCCGTATATAGTCTTTCGAATTTTTCAAAAAAATTAAATAATAATAATAATGGCTGCATCTCGGGAACGGTGCTTTCTACCGCATAAATAACGAAAATTTCAAAAGGTTTAACCCAAAGCATATAGGGTATGCCCAACCACATGACGTATGTAGTCTTTCGAATTTTTCAAGAAAAAAAATTAGAAACAAAAAAATAAATAAAATGCATTTATTTATTTATTTACTTAATGTCCGCCTTAAAGGTAAAAAACGTTTAGGATTTAATGAATCAGGGATAAGAGTAATACCTACTTGATAATTGATGATATTTAAACAAAAATTGATGAAATCCCTACAAAAACATCCTGTAAACAGGAGCCAACTTCTCTATGACCGTAAAAAGTGTGAGATCAATCAAAATACTGCCAAGTTCGTTAGCTTAGAAATACTTGTTGCAATACTGAAAAAAAACGTTTGTAAAAATTAGTTTAAATTTAATTAATTTTTAATTTAATTTTTAGAGTTACATGGAGAGTTAAATTATTCAAACTTGGCCGCTACCATACACCTTTTATGGCCATTGGTTTAAAAAATAACGGCCAAAATGAATAATCTAGCTCTCCACGTAACTCTTTAAAAATTAAATAGCGTTGTTTTAAAATAATTTTTAAAAACGCTTTTATCAATATTGCAACAGGTATTTCCAAGCTAACGAACTTGGCCGTATTTTGTTTGATCTCACAACTTTTTACAGCCATGGAGAACTTGGCTCCTGTTTACAGGACGTTTTTGTTGGGATCCGCATTAACTGGATCAGAGATGCAAATACGATTTGAGTCGAGTTCAGCGTCGACAAGAGAGGGAACGATTTCGACTCCGGCGGAATGGGAAGGTAAGAGAGAAACCGAATTTCGAAGGTGTGGGGGGAAGGAAGCACACGCCAGGCACGCGTCGTCTTCTCAAGGAGGAATGCTCGCTCGGTCGCGCTCTTGAACACGAGTAGTAGGCTCGTGGAATGATTTCGAGACACGAGGCGAGCCGTGCGTCCGCGTTGGAGCGAACGGAACATGGCCGAGCAACCTGATGCCGGAGAAGAGAAAGAAAAGAAGCCCAGAGGAGAGGCGAAAAATGCAGAACCTAACCGTGCAGGCTACAGGTGCATCGAGCGACGGCATTCAAGAATTCGTGCCCGATCCACCCTCGAGGAATTTTTTTTCCTCTGCTCTGTTCGCCGGTCCATTTGCTTGCCTCACAACACCGCGAGAACCTCGATCCGAGACAATGAAACGGTTATCTATTGCTGACCGCGTTCAACTCTGTGCACGCTCTTCTTTACGGCTCACAGTGGTCCAAATCGAGAAATTCAGTGACATTTGGTCCAAAAACGAACTTTCTCGTATCGATATCTAACGAGGAGAGTGCGAGGCCTTCGGGTCACCGATTTAGTTGAGATTTTATATACATGTCGTGGCAGGCCGACCCCTTGTTCGATTCGTCATTTCAAAATGCGTCAACGAGCTCACGGGTGCTGTAGAATTTATCCTTACACGTCTTGTCTTGTCAAAATCTAGTTGATTCTGTGTATATCAAAAGACTACTCTCTTGACAACGCAAATCAATCAATATCTCATTGATGTTGTCCTGTTTTCATATACACTGTAACCATCAGGAACGTGTCCATTCTACCACCCGTGGTCACGTTCAACAAGGACCTAAACCATTTTCCTAAAGGACCTTGTCTCACATTTCTTCAAAAATGAAACAAACGTAACAGTAACACAAATTTATAAATTACAATCAATAAAACAAACATGACATTAATAATAATAATACAAATTTTCAAATCATTGCCTATGTCAGCACGCCCCGACATACATATAGATCTCGATCTTCCATTTACGAACATATACCATTATAAAAATATATTAATGTTATCGGTGCCCTGGTTCGATCAATTGGATAATCGTTGACTTTGTGTGAGTCCATAGTTTGAGGATTTTCATGTTCTCAAGGCCAAATGTGTTTGTCACCGACGCACAGTGCGGCATGTAAATGGACATTCGAGACAAAAATCATAACTTCTAAACTAATCAATTTTTGACATAAGTACCTTAATAATTTTTTAAAGAGAATACAAAGATGCATCGATTAATGCACCAACAATATAAGGTTCCATTAGTAAAAAAGTTTATTTTAATTTCTTTTTTAATGAAGAGCTTTTTATGATTAGTTGTTATTGCAATTTGTTGTCAACTGTATACTGTACAACTTTTGTTCGAAATATTTTTTTATTATACGGTTAAATTTAATTATATCTACTATAATGTATAATTATTTGACAATACACAACACCGTATTTTTTACTAGTATTAAGTAATGGTTAATACAAACTGCTAGATAAATCCAGAACTAAACTAAACGGCATATTACTCAGGAACCATAATACTTTTAATATAAATATAATATGTACATGTAAATAAAAAGTTTAATTATATAAAGATAAACTATTAAAAAATTTAATTATTTGCTATTCTTAATATAAATATAAATAATATACAGATATAAATAAAAAGTTTAAGTACATAAATGAAAACTATTCAAAAATTAAATTATTCCTTACAGTTTTTGTCTAACTTTTGATCATTTCTAGGAATAAGTGTGTTCGGACATTCAAGCTTCAACCAAGTCGCGATTATAAATGCATTTCTCTAACAAAAATTAAATAACATCTAGTCTTGCAATTTATCGCAGAAAAAAATTATGTATCAATATACTACAACATCTTGTTGATACAGAACAGTCAAAATTATAGGATGTTTTGAACCGTTTTTTTGTAAATTACATTTTAAGGAAAAAATGCAGTTTCTAAATTGCCAGTTAAAATTATATATACCTCTGGTCAAATTCTCCACACCTAAGTTGTAACAAACAGTATAAAACAAAAACGAACCTAGAAGAGCAATTAGGGCACGAGTAATCTAACTTTTTAGTATTTATACTACAATAAACTCTTGGCTGTTGCTGATCCCTTATTGATTTTCTTGGATACTGCTTTTTACGTACACATTCCTCACTTACCGACTAATGATTTTGTTGGATAATTAGATTAGAATTGAACCATGATTATTTTGATTTTTGTCCATTGCATGCCGCACTGTGCGACGCCTCAACTAAATCGGTGTGACGTGGTCCTTGCACTCTCCTTGTTAAATATGGAAGGTATATAATGAATAATTTTCTGGTGCAGTTGCAAATATAAAGTATGTAAATGTAGGACAAGAAAATATGGTATACGATAAATATATTGTACTTACGTATTTTCAATTACAACAGTGGTACATGGCGTAAAAGCGTACGAAGTATAATATGCAGAAACAGCTTGCACATCAAATATGTGCAGTATTATTGAAAATTTGTCTCTCTATTGTTAATCCGGCTGCATACCATACATATTGCAGCATACGTTGAAAAATTGGTGCATATGATTGTTTGTGTATTAGAGAATGTAATTTAATTTCATCCTACCTAGTTGCAATTTCTCTTCCTTGTTCTATTAAGTAAGTGCAATTCTGTATCTTTTTTAGAAAATTTTTGATCTGTCGGTAAAAATAAACATTGCATGGTTGAACAATTTTTCAATCTATGCTGGAATATGCATGGTAGGTAGCCGTATTAACAGGAAAGAGACAAACTTTCCAAAACGTGAATCAAATCTGTTTTTTCATAGAAGTACAACGAAGCAAGTGCCAATGCAATAGTACTGCACTTATTCGTTATGCAAGCTGTTTCTTCGCACACTTTTACGACATATTTTCTTGTCCTATATTTACTATTTTCTTAATTTGGTTTAATGTATTTATAATTTATTAAAACTTTTGTTTTTTATTTTGTAATAATTCTATAATTTCTTATACATAAGTTAATGTTACACAGCGAATGTTTTTCCCCGGACCAGGATCAAACTATAAAATCCACTGGGTGTGAATCTAATATGATGCAACTACACCAGGAAATTATTCATTATATACTTTCTCTACAATAGCACATTTAACAAGGAATATTTGAATGACCTTGAGCAAGAATAATCATGTTGAAGCGGATGAAATGTGGAAGTTTAAAACTTACGTGTTTCAGCAAATATTGCGCGTTGTTTACGTCGGGTTGACGTTTACATATCTTACGCTTCAACATGATTACTCTTGCTCAAGGTCATTTCAAGGTCAAAAAGGTGGTATCCACTAAATTCAGTTTTTTATTGTCTATCATGCTATCGCAAAAAAAATATACTATTCCATTTAAAAAAACATCGGTGACATTGCAATTTTATTTAAAAACACGACATAAAATTTTTTTTCTTCATTAATAAATAAAATTTCAAAAACTGTTTCAATATCAAAATTAATAAATAAAATTTCAAAAACTTTTTCAATATCGAAATTAATAAAGAACACTCAATTGTAAATAATACAATGAAAAATATCGTCTATGTCGCAAGGTTCAAATGATTTAAATAATAAAGGGCACAGATGTTGTTCACCGCAGAAATAATTATTTTCTTCGCGAACTATGCGATATCCTTTTCCTCGAATTACGGTTCATTATAGTTTTCGCTTCCTGGAGGACATCCTTGAAATCGAAAGCTATATTTCAGTGATTGCAAAACTACTAGAACGAGTCGGGAAAGCATAGACATCGAGATCCAACGGCGCTCGACCTACGAGCCAGATTTTGCTGAAATTGCAGAGTAGTTTCCTGTTCATTTCCGTTCGAATGATAGGTTCTACGGTACCGTTATTGGAGTATTCATTTGGCGCTATGAATTTTCGGGCTATTCCCGGATAACCTACTGTTTCTACGAATGCTCTACCCTTCTTTCATCACCGAGAAACTGCCAATTTTAAATTGTCCTTTACGTTCCTACTATTTTTTTAACCGTAGCACAGTGGTCCAGTCAATTTTTCAAGGTTAATAGATTAAAATTTTTTTTTGCTATAAACTGATAACTCTTCAAAGCTCCTAAATCCAAAATATTATTGATTTTAGGTAATTGTATAATTTGATACAGCGTTCTAAAAACAAAATTCTATTAAACGTTTTAAATACCACTTACAGGATATCAGAAAACAAGTTATAATTATGATTTTTTATATGTTAGTAGATGTACTTTAAGTTCTAAATGCCATCATAAACATTTTTTAATCAATAAACAAATATTTCAAGTTTCTAACAATTTAAGCTTTAAGAAGGGTTTTAAAAAAATGCTTAAAAGTGCTAAACTTTGGACTTATTTTGTACGAAAGTTTAAACATTTGTTAAAAAGAATATGCAAAGTTTAGCTGTTCCCTCTTGCAACTTTAACTCTGTATTAATTTTAATAAAGGCGTCCGAGGTGTTTTTTCTTTTTTTTTCTATAGGTTGTACTAATTTAAAAAACATGGCATTAAGTATATCAATGATATTGTTCTATGAAAATTATGAAAAACATCGATTTACAAAATTTTTTAATCGGGCCACGAAATACCGCCCTCTAGATCGCCATAATCACCCTGCCGTAAAAAATGTTTAATCTTTAATGTCAGATTCGTTATCAGCGACTCCAAAAACTCCTGATTACCAACTTTCAGAAAACTATGACAACATAGTATTTATGGCGCGGTTTATGCACAGTACGATTACGATCGAGAAACTTTTATCGAACATATTCATAATATGAAGAATAAATGTTAAGAGATACGAAGAATGGGTATAGCCGGATAAGATAGTCAAAAATGCCCTTGAACCGAATTTTATCGACGATGTGCCATTCGATAGAGCACCAAGAAAAAACATGCTGTGCAAAGTTTCAACCCTGTATCTCGATCCGGAGGGTAGTTATGGGGTAAAATAGAAAAATCAGTTTTCGGCCTATTTTCCTCAGTTAATGATGTTTAGAAATTCTGAAAAAATGTGATACATGTCAAGAACCCAAATACATACTTTGCAATTGGTTTCAGATTTTTGAAGTTAAAATCCTGCTTGTAAAAATTCATCGGAATTGTAGCAAAAATACTAAAAGTTGCATTTTACAACTTTTTTATGTGGGCCAATATTGAAAATTTAAAAATGCGTTTTGTAGACCTGTGTCAGTTATATGCACTGGTTTCATCAAAGTTTCATCGAAATCGGTTGATGCGAAAAAAAACGACAGGCATTGAAAGATGTAAGAATCTGCAGTTATAGGTCGAAAATCGTGAAAATCTGCAATTTTTAACATATTTAAACGTTTATAGCTCATTGCAACGTCGACCGATTTTGACGAAATTTTCAGAATATGTTTAATTGACACAGGTCTACAAAACGCATTTTTAAAATTTTCAATATGTGTATGTATATGATATTTGGTCCCCTCAGGGTTTCAAATCCATTTACTCCCTTCTTTCCACTCTCTCTATCGCCAAATTTCAGCCTATTGCAGCCTAATTTTCAGCGGGACCTACTTTTTATTACGGTGGGTTCCGAACCACCTTTTTTGCCAACAACACGCGGTCAGTACCCGGGCATCCACCGCCTGGCGTATGCTCTATACCCATGCGGTCACCCATCCAAGCACCGGTCACATCCAACGCTGTTTAACTTCGGAGATCGTACGAGAACCTTTTTCTTTTTTTTTTTTTTCAAAGAATTTTATTATACTTAGCTTGTACATTCTTATACATGTAGTAACAGACTATATATATAAACATGCTTATTATTTATACTGTGTTTTTCTGTGCAGTTCCTACCTAATACGGCTTACCTGCTCCTTACTTTCTATTGCGTAACAATTCGTCTACATATGTGGTATTTGTGTATTGCACGCTATTCGCTTTGTACTTTAAGTCTTTGGTATTGACTATGTATAGGAAACGCTTAATATGTAAAAACCTATCTACAGTACTTATAAACTAGGAATCTAACTAAATGTGTAATAAGTCTTTTGGTTTACTATCAATCGTATTCGTGGAATATCTTTAGTGCTTGATACGGTAGTTTATGTTTTATTCTAAATTGTTGGTTGTGGCTTCTTATTTCTGTTATTTTTGTTAGTAGTGGATTACTGTTCATTTGGGTCTTGTAGAAATGTTCTGCTAATGTTCTGATATACTCTAATATTTCCGGTATTTTGGCTTTTTGGTGCATGTCTTTAATTTTCGCGTAGTAATTCTCTGATAATATTAGTCTAAGGCACTTATTTTGGTACGTTTGTAGTGGTTTAATGTTGGTTGGTGCTGCACTACACCAGACTGCTGTTGCGTAGGTTATTGTTGGTCTCAGTATCATTGTTATATCAATCTTTTGTTTATTGATGATAATTTTGAATTTTCGACCATTAGGGGGTATAGCTTTTTCTGTATTGCATATGCTTTTCTAAGCACTTGTTTGATATGCTCTTTGAAGAGCAGTTTGCTGTCAAGGTGTACTCCTAGATATTTTACTTTGTTGGTCGGATGAGTAGCATGATTGTATACTTTTGTGAGTTGTATTATTTTTATATTTTTGGTTTTTTTTGCAAATACGATTACTTCGGTTTTGCTTTCGTTGAGTGCTATTTTCCATTTTGTGTAGAAGTCTTGTAGTATGTTTATATGTATTTGAATTTTGTTTTGCTGCTACTACTGCATTAAATGAGTGCGCATATATTGCTGTGTCATCTGCAAAGAGTGCCAGTTTTGTTTTAGGGAAAGTTGGTATGTCATTTAGGTATATATTGAAAAGTTTGGGTCCTAAAACTGATCCCTGTGGTACGCCTGCTCTAATTTTTCTTTTCCTTGATGTACTGTTGTTCACTTTGACTTGTAGTTTTCTATTTCTGAGGTATGAGTTTATAAATTTTATTAATGTTTTGGGATATTTGAGTTGTATCATTTTTTGTATATCAGTCCATCCACCCACACTCTATCGAATGCTTTTTCAATATCAAGCAGTAGCATTACTGTCACATTATCCTTGTTGTAGTTGTTCGTACTCGTTCAGTCTTCTTGATATTATTTTCTCCGATAGTTTGCTCATGGTTTGTAATAGGCTAATTGGTCTATAACTGCTCGGATCAGTTTTATTTTTTCCAGTTTTTAGTATTGGCATTATGTTGCTCGTTTTCCAGTGGACTGGAAAATGCGATAGTTTGATTGTTGCATTGATTATATATGTGAGTTGTGCTATTGATTTGCGTTCTAGGTTTTTAAGTATTATGTTCTGTATGTTATCCGAGCCAGGGGCTTTTTTTGATGTGAGTTTCTGAATTATCTGCTTTAGTACGAGAACCAATTTCAATTCAAAAACTCTTTATTTACATAACATTAATGGTTTATAAAATATATATAACAACGGGTTTATGCTACATTTTATAATGTTACGCCTGCAGTCTTTCGTAGTCCCTATCTATTGATTTACCTACTTGCTAAAGTATTCACATGCCTTCTTTATATTATAGTGGTATAATATATTACTAGAAGACTTATACATATTTCGGTTGACTATTGCTACGGTTGCGATTTTGTTCCATATTATGTAGGAAAAATGGTATAAAAACCTACTTATTAGTACGAGAACCGGTTTTTGAAGCGAGGCAATGGTCGTTGGCAAAATTTTCAATATTGGCCCCCATAAAAAAGTTGTAAAATGCAACTTTTAGTATTTTTGCTACAATTCCGATGAATTGCAATTTTTGACAAAATGTTTTTCACATCCTGTGGCAAACTAATTGCTCTAGCTTCCCAAAAAAATTCAAATCGTATAATACGATATTTAAAAAGTTATCACCTTTTTAAGAGTGTGCCAATACTTTTTTTACCCACTGTATTTGGTTTATAATAGTCTTCCACTTGTTTTTGAACTATGAAAGACTTCCGAGATCTTTCATTCACCGGTTCGTACAATCGAGGTTCTGCTGCACACCGAAATGTTACAATCTCGCTGCATACACAAAAATGTACTGTATAAAAATCACCCACCGCAATGCAAATGCGTGTACTCCGCTACCGTGTAACGTTGCGGTTAAAGTTAAACGACACCGCGCCGCTCCTAAAACCCGCACGGTCGGTCATTAATTTTCCGGCAGTACAGCGAGCACGTTTCACAGTCGAAAGTAGAAAAGTAACGCCAAGTGAATGTGCATCGCACCTCAGTGAACCTTTTCAGCGATCAATTTCACGAAACATGGTCGACCATAAACCGACCGCGGGTGTCGGTTTGTTGCGTATTGTTAAACACCGTGACGCGTAAAGTCGTGGCCAGTTGTACGTGAACCTTGGAACGAAAGTGGACCGGTTCCCGTAGATTCATGAAAAATTGTCGCCGACCACGAGCCCGAGCACGCGTCGGCGTCTCAAAGAGGTACGACATCAAAAGGCGACGCCTGTCGAATGACCGCGCAAGAAAAACGATAGAAAGTTTGGCCCGCAGTTCAGTCCCGGGAAAATTGATGTTTTCCCGGCGATTCGGCTCGGTGGTCTCTCGGACACGAAAGCTTTTTTTTTTTATTAGAAAATCTCATATGAGATTTATTTCAACACAATTGTAATGCAATACATAGAATACAGTATATATAGAAAACAATACATACAGTACAAAATACAAAAACCACAGAACAGGACACAGAAGAAACATAAATAATATAACAAAGACACGAGAATGATAGTAACGGTATAAACAAACACTTATACTTTAAATACGCAGCTCTTAAAAAATGAAAGTATACAGGGTGGGGCAGTAACTATTAGCACCTGAGATATCTTCAAAACTATAAGTCTCACAGAAATATTTGCTGAAATAAAATTGCACAGTGTAAGGAGACTCGAAGGTTCGACACAACACGTTGTTATCTGTCGCTTGCTCGCAGAGAACTGTTTTATTTAACAAAAACTGAACGAAACATACATACATTTGTTAACAAAAGCTTTAACGTGACATATAAATCAATAAAACTATATATAACACATAAATCAATAAAATTATATACAGGGTGTCTCACCCGATTTTGACATCTTGATTTTCTCGCTATTGTTACTCGTAGCAAAAAATGTTTCAGCGGAGACTTGAATGGTATCGAGTGGAGCATATTTTGATGCTATTAGCTTTTTCGTGAGTGGACACGTAAAGGTCATATGAAGGTCAACCTCATTTTTTTAAATGGAATGAGGTATTTTTTAATACATCAATCGATGCAGCTGGACATTCGTTATAAAAAAGTACTAACCTATGTATGTCGAAAAGTTAGTAGTTCAGGAGATATTTCAATTTAAATAACTCAAAAATACCATTGTAATCGTACTAAGACGTTACACTAGTAAGTAAACGCTGACGTCTTAGTACGATTACAATGGTATTTTTGAGTTATTTAAATTTAAATATCTCCTGAACTACTAACTTTTCAACATACATAGGTTAGTACTTTTTTATAACGAATGTCCAGCTGCATCGATTGATGTATTAAAAAATACCTCATTCCATTTAAAAAAATGAGGTTGACCTTCATATGACCTTTACGTGTCCACTCACGAAAAAGCTAATAGCATCAAAATATGCTCCACTCGATACCATTCAAGTCTCCGCTGAAACATTTTTTGCTACGAGTAACAATAGCGAGAAAATCAAGATGTCAAAATCGGGTGAGACACCCTGTATAACAAATAAACATATGATAGAAACAGTCATCCATACGGTGATATATTACAAACATTCAGTCATCCACACGGTGATATATTACAAACATTCAGTCATCCACACGGTGATATATTACAACAGTACGAAGGAGGCCATCCGGTGGCGATAGTAGTTTTTTTGCAGGTGGACGTACTTCGGACATTTGAAGGTCACCTCCATTTTTTTTAATGGATCGGTATGTTTTGGCTTCCGTATTACGATAGAGGATCTTAAAACGAGTTCAACGACCTATTACATAAGGTCGTTCAAGGTCACAGAAAGTAGAGAAATGCGATAATACTTATGGTTTTGGTAGTAAATGAAACATGTTTATAGTAGGTGTTCGAAATGTTGACCGTCACTGTCAATGTTTCATTTACTACCAAAACCATAAGTATTATCGCATTTCTCTACTTTCTATGACCTTGAATGACCTTATGCAATCGTTTTAAGACCCTCTACCGTGATACGGAAGCCAAAACATACCGATCTATTTAAAAAAATGGAGGTGACCTTCAAATGTCCGAAGTACGTCCACCTGCAAAGAAACTACTATCGCCACCAGATGGCCTCCTTCGTACTGTGCAATTTTATTTCAGCAAATATTTCTGTGAGACTTATAGTTTCGAAGATATCTGAGGTGCTAATAGTTACTGCCCCACCCTGTATAACGACAGGCCTTGATATTAGGTTTAGCTATTAATATGGAGACATCCATTGGAAGCTGGAAGTTAATTAATCGGAGTTTATTAATTAATTTGAGCCTTTCGTCGTTACACAAGTTGCATTGCCACAAGACATGGTTCAGTGATTCGTCTTCCTCCATGCAACTACACTTAGGATCGTCAATAAAACTAATGCGAGCCAGAGAAGAAGCAAGATGGTAGTGGTCAGATCTAGCCTAATAGAAGTTAGCCCCCCACTTGTTGAATTAAACAATTTCAACAATTGTGCTGAATTGTGCTATATTGTGCTCGAATATTATAATTATAATATGAAAAATAAGATGAAAATTTGAGAAAAACGATTTTTTGACTAGCCCCCCACTTTGCACTTTTTTCCATTTTCTCAATTGTGCTAAGTTGTGCTAAGTTGTGCTAAGATTGTGCTAAAGTATTACTTTAAAAAAGTTATAAATAAAGAAGTTACAGCCAAAAAACGTTTTTGACAACTAATTAACATTTAAGTAAGAAACAGTTATCCAAACAGCATATAATCATATATCTGAGTTGTGCTAGTCTAGCACAACTCAGCACAACTTTTAAAATCCCTAGCACAACGATATAAAGGGCACTTTACTCTTGCGCGGGCCCTTCGCGTTACGATACTATTCCATTTTTCGACTTTCTAGTCATCCGCCAACGATAAAACTGCATATCTGAGTTGTGCTAGCCTAGCACAACTATGTATAATATCATAACGCGAAGGGCCCGCGCAAGAGTAAAGTGCCCTTTATATCGTTGTGCTGGGGATTTTGAAAGTTGTGCTGAGTTGTGCTAGGCTAGCACAACTCAGATATACACCCCGTGGCAGAATGTTTCCGATCGGAGGCATTGAAACGGGTTTTAGAGAAAACATTCACAATTTAGAAGTATAAAATATTACTTAACGGGGTTCAAACTGATAGGAAATGAAAAGGGGCTTGTTGAAGAATTGAAAACAACAAAATAACATAAGCATCCATTTATTATTACAAAGAACAGAGAAAATAAAAAAAATGTTATACGGAAAAATGTTTCCGATTAATAGAACTGCTGGAAGAAAGTTTCCGATCCGATTTACACTGTCCAACACCAAATTTGTTTAACAATTACTGTTGGGTGATTCTTACAGAGTTTTTTGCGCTGTTTCCGAATCTGTCCTTAATTTTTCCCTTAGACTTATAGTTTTTAAGAAACTTAATTTGAAAGAGAAAATATATTTCTCAATTTTGAACAAATAGTGTCATGTTATTATAAAACATATTGCATTGTTCTTTGCAGCAATAGATTTTGTAGGCTTTCCCGAATACATTGATATCCAATATTAATACATTATGAATCTTTGAACATGTTTAAACAATCGTTAAAGATGGAGAGACAACCTTTTTACACCAATTTGTGAGGATATTTTTCAGTTTGCCTTAAAAAAAAGGATGCACCGGAAAATCGAATTGCATCACGCGATAGAGCAGACTTTTACCTTGAGACAAACCCAACCCCAACCCTTTCAAGTTAACAAGTCGATGTTTTTTTCGACCCCGAAAGCAAAATATCTTCGTTCGACATGAATTGCCACCAGATACGACGAGATACGGCGCGTCACTGGTGGCACCTATATTTTAAGTAATATTTTATACTTCTAAATTGTGAATGTTTTCTCTAAAACCCGTTTCAATGCCTCCGATCGGAAACATTCTACCACGGGGTGTATGATTATATGCTGTTTGGATAACTGTTTCTTACTTAAATGTTAATTAGTTGCCAAAAACGTTTTTTGGCTGTAACTTCTTTATTTATAACTTTTTTAAAATAATACTTTAGCACAATCTTAGCACAACTTAGCACAATTGAGAAAATTGAAAAAAGTGCAAAGTGGGGGGCTAGTCAAAAAGTCGTTTTTCTCAAATTTTCATCTTATTTTTCATATTATAATTATAATATTCAAGCACAATATAGCACAAACATAGCACAATTCAGCACAATTGTTGAAATTGTTTAATTCAACAAGTGGGGGGCTAACTTCTATTAGGCTCAGATCTACACCTGTTGATAGTGACAATAAATGTTCGGGATAGGTTTAACTGTGAGACACGAAAGCTTCTGACCGCAAAAGACGCGCGAAAATTCGACTGATTTCCCGGCTGAACCCTACCGGGATAATCGGCTACCAGAAACTAGATTAAGCCCGTGGGCAAGAGCGCAGTTTAATCTCGATTTAGGCCGGCTTTGCACCGGTCCTCGAGGGGATCTGTCGTCTTAGGAATCGTTGCCTGCCACTAACGAACTCTAAGCTCGAATTAAAATGCGTCGAGATTCACGTTCTGGCGCGCGACTGACCGTCCTTTGACGGTTCCACCGCACCGCGGCGCGTTTTGTGCCCGCCTAAGCCTTCGGTGTCGAGTTAACGCGGATCCGCGCCGGTTTCTCTCCAACGAAACGAGAAACGGAACGTGTCGATTATTGTTGCGTCGAGTGCCCGGACAAGCTGTCCGACGGATAAGCCTTAAATCGGACGCTTGCAACGGTAATAAACTGGCATTCTATCGAGCATTAGCGAAATTAGTCGTGGACGAGGTTAAGCGTTACTGTTGACACGCCGCACAGTGGCCAAAACCTGGACAAAAATCGAGTTTTAACTTTCCTTTAAATGACCGAGATATCAATTCCGAGCTGTTGAAAACCTGTTTAATACTTTCAGATATAATAGACTGACATAATATAAATACTAATCAAGCCGATTTCATTGTTTAAATATTTTTGATAAATGTTCACGGTTTATCAGTGCCTGATAGACTCACAGAACAAATATAACGTAATAATTTTAAGGTTAGCTTAGTTCTTCGCGGAGAAAACGTCGAAAAAATCGGTTTTTATTTTTTTTAACAACGGCTCACCAAACATAAAAAATCTGAAAAAATTCATGAACAATACCTATAACAATATACTGCTACTGTAAAAATATAAATGTGGACACTCTAGAACTTCCATGTGAAATCTGCATTTTTTCGATTTTTTTCAGGTTTTTGATTTTTCACAAGCAGGATTTTCACTTTAAAAATCGGAAACCAATTGCAAAGTATGTATTTGGGTTCTTGACATGTGTCACATTTTTTTCAGAATTTCTAAACATCATTAACTGGGGAAAATAAGCCGAAAACTGATTTTTCGATTTTACCCCATAACTACCCTTCGGATCGAGATACAGGGTTGAAACTTTGCACATTATGTTTTCTCTTGGTGCTCTATCGAATGGCACATCGTCGATAAAATTCGGTTCAAGGGCATTTTTGACTATCTTATCCGGCTATACCCTTTGGGAATGTCTTCAACTGATATTTCTGAGCCTTTCACAAAAATAGATACTTTTAAATTAGAGTCGATCACAATGTACATTATATCGTGTTGATATTTATCTAAATTTAAATGAAAATAAATAACATGCTCTTTTTTAATTATAAGATTCCAATGTTCGTTAAGACTCACGAATTTGGCTGCTTGACATAATTCTTCAAAAGTTTTGAAGAAGAAACGTTGTGTATGTTCTGCCGCAGTTTTTTCACTTTCAATTAATGCATTCTAGATGGCTACAGCTTCTCGTCTGGTCTTCTTCTCAGATGGAGATTCCCTGTGATTTCTTCGTTTGCTTAAATACGAGGCAAACTCTGGAAAGATACAGGGTACTGCACCACTAGGGTGGACCTTAGTTGCTCTTGTGCAAAATTTTTTTTAAAATTCATTTGATGCGACCCTTGCAATCTGTTCTACTCGGTAAAAAACTAATTCCCTCCAAATTTCAAGTCGATCGGACAAAGGGAAGACGTGTCGCAACGAGTTTGTTATGCAGAAAATTTTAATTTTGCGAAAAATGAAAAAGTACACATTTTTTCAATCCCACTGGTCATTAAACACTATTTTAATGTAATATTCTTATTATATCAAAGCAAAAATTAAATTGTTTAATGAATTTGTTTAAGCAAAATTTTTAATATTTATTTTTTAAATATAAAATTTGATCTCACATTAATATAAGGAAAAGTAGAAAAAGACAGTTAAATACTTATAATTAAATATTTTATTTATAGGCCTAATTATAATAAGAGTATAAATAATTTTTAAAAATCTGTACTTAATGTTGTTTTATCAATTTTTGGTTATTTTTCCCTATAATCGGTTACAATTTGTAATATGAATTGTTTTTCTTCTTCGTTTTTGCATAACGTTAAATTATAATCTTTCATTAATTTTATTGCTCTTTCTGCAACGTCATTCACAACTTCTAATTTTGTTATAATACCTATCGCTTCGGTGTAATTATTATTAGCTTCCCATAGTGCTGGATCAATTAAAAGAAAATCTGAATTTATATTGAACCGTTTGAAAAAATTATTTGATTCAGATGATACGAAATGTTGTATTTCCAAATTCGGAAGATTTTTAATTTCTATAGTCGTTGTCATGTATCTCTTATAATTATTATTATTGTTTACATTTTGTAGTGCTTGCACCATCGATCTTTTTGTTTCTACTGAAACTTTTTTATCAAAAAACGATAGCGCCACATTCTCCGGTGACAAGTACCATAAGTGGTTCACAATTTTTTTTAATGCCACATCGCTTATTTCTTCGTTAATATTTTTGTAATGAATTATACTTTTGATGAAATATATATCTACACGTGGCGCCATAGCAGCCATTGGGGTCAAAATCCACGGCTCAATATAAATGTTAATTAGAAATACACATGTATCTCTAAGTAGACTACTTAGTAGACACTAGAGCTCATAGCTCTACTCCGTAATGTAATAAACCAAAATATTGACAATATTGTTGAAACTTTCAAGTAAAATTTCTTATTATACAACCAAAAGATGATATTTTTATGTTATAACAGTAACTCTTATCATTAAAACATAAAATTTGAGTTGCATGTAAAATTAAAGGGAAATTACTGAAATTTTCAAACTTCAAACCGATTGCGACACCCTTTCCTGTTGTCCAATTGAGTTCTTCTTTTGCAAAACTTATTTTTTTTGGATCTGGAACAGATCTAGGGGGTCGCATAAAAAAAATCAGATGGTCGAAAAATAAGGTCCACCCTATGCACCACTCTTCAATCGAGGCTTGCCCAGAGGAGCTGTTATTACTTTTCCAGATTCTCAGTCCACTGCCGTTGTGGTAAATTTGATGTCTGATTCCGCAAAGTGTCGATGACAAATTACGGAATGTTCTGAGACACAGAAATCTTTTCGATGAATAGCGTTTACCCATTTTCGTTTAACATTTTCATCTCGCGGAAATTTAAAAACATGCAATTTTGAATTATCACCAACAGATAATTTTCTATTACACTTGGGTACACAACACTTATCAAACATGGCTGAACTTTAGAAACCCCCCCCTTCCTTTCGACATGTAACATACGTCATTCCATTCGTTTTGACATGCTGAACACAAAATTTATGTGGCATTTTTGGCTGAAATGAATAGTTTTCAAGATATTCGTGAAAAACTGCAGTTACTACACATTGAATTTTGTGTATACGTGCATGTCCGTGCTGTGCATGTGCGTCACCACGATGCGACCGCTGGTCAAATGTTTCTACAGATATATCACTACGATCGTCGAACGATCTATATACCGCGTGAACTTTTTAAAACATGTCATGATGAAAAGTGAGTACACATTACAACAATACCACACACACTCACCCAGTGTTTCTGAGAAGTAGGTTCGGTAATTGACATTTTATGTCTTTACTTTGGCACATAGCAGAAAAAAGCGTTACCGAAAAGTGTCACGAAAAGAATGCGGTTTGATCTAAAACCTTCCAGAGAGAGAGACAGAGAGAGAGTGAGAGTCAGAGCGAGGGAGAGAGTGAGAGAGAGAGAGAGAGAGAGAGAGAGGGCACGTTGCTGCTTATAACTTTTGATCGATTTGTTAACAATTGTATAACAACAATAGCAGTCATGTTTTTTGTTTCTCACATTTGTTTGTTCATTACTCCAATATTAATAAACCCCTTCGAATTATTACCAATACGTTCAAACTCTATTTCTTTATCAATTGTTGAGCAAAAATCATAAGCATCCTGTATGATTCCATTTTAATTCTTTTGGCGCGACTATTGACCCATAGCTTCACACCCTTTTGATCTTAACCGATCCTACAAGCCTCTTGTGATTTCGGCTCATTTTCCACCTCTGTAGATAGGATCAGTTGTAAATATATTTTTGATAGGTTACTTTTGTTTTAAATAAATCTTTCCACATGACGTAAGACGTATGACGTAAGACGTATGTTCTCAATTGACCTATACACTTGACCAAATCATATAGGACAGCAAAGGAAGAAAAGCGGGAGCGGGAGGGGGTGGGGGGAGCAAAGTAAAGACATAAAATGTCTCACTTCTTTGCGGACTCGTATGCAAAATTTCTACGTCCACTTCTCCTCTGGACCTTCAGTTCTCTTAAAATGGAAACTCGAAAACTGAACCACTCTACATGACACCGTCAAAATCGATCGTATAGCAACGACAAAATGATTCATTCCAAAAATAATTATGTATTGCGAAAGGGTCGCTGTACTCCGATTTTGATGAAATTTAAACATGTTATAGATTTCGACATTTTGAACAACTTTTTCCTTTTCTAATGAAGGGGGGTCGCTTTTAATTTTGAAAGACCAATCCTAGATTTTCGAATGCGTGGTCGGGCCGGCCTGACAGCAGGCCCTCTCGACCCCCTCCGTGACCTAATCACAACCTTTGCATTGTAACTGTCTTTCAGAATTTGAACTAGTAATGGAAAAATCGTACGAATCACGATCACGCATACAAAAATCTAGGATTGGTCTTTCAAAATTAAAAGCGACCCCCCTACGTTGGAAAAGGAAAAAGTTCTTCACAATGACGATATCTATAACATGTTTAAATTTCATCAAAATCGGAGTACTGCGTCCTTTTCGCAATACATAATTACCGAACCTTCGTCTCAGAAACACTGGGTGGGTGTGTGTGGTATTGTTGTAATGTGTCCTCACTCTTCATCATCGTATGTTTTAAAAAGTTCACGCGGTATATAGATCGTTCGACGATCGTAGTGATATATCTGTAGAAACATTTGACCAGTGCACAGTGGTCGGAAATCGCCAAAACGTGGTCAAAATAGGAAGGTGTACTCCAATTTAGTTCAAAATTGATACTCACAGGTTTTTCGGGTCGCTGATTATAAATCTGAAGTCAAAATTGCAAAAAACAAAATGGCCGATTCAATATGGCGGAATCGTAACCCAACAAATGATCGGACTCTCTTGAAAATTAGTATTCCCATATTTCTCGTGTCGTTGAATATGAATTTGAAGTCAAAATTACACAAAACAAAATGGCGGATTCAATATGGCGGAAGCGTAACCCAACAAATTATTGGACTCTTTGAAAATTAGTATTCCCATATTTCTCGTGCCGTTGAATATGAATCTGAAGTCAAAATTACAAAAAACAAAATGGCGGCCGGTTATGTGAGAAAATTATTTATTTCCACAAATATTAAATTATTATCAGGTGACTTCGGATAGCAAAAAAGGTAAGATTTTAGTGTTAAATATTGCATGCGAGGTAATTCTTTAGTACTAAAATGTAATAGAAGTTTCTCAGTTCTGTTTCGTTCCAATATTTCACTCACCTCTAGTAAAATAAAGATATGTATACTGTGGGAGAAAAAGTTGAAAGTGCCAGAAGAAACAACTGGCTGTTGACTGTCTGAAGCATTTTATTATCTCTATCTCTATCTCTATATATAATAAAATCGTGTCTGTCTGTATGTCTGTATGTTTGTAACGGCATCACTTGAGAACGGCTCAACGTAGAAAGCTGGGGTTTGGACCATTGGATTCGGCGTTTTCCCGATTAGGTTTTAGAACAAAAAAAATTCAAAAAAGTCTATTGGTTCAAAAGTTGTGACGTCATTAGTGAAAAAAGGCAACTTTTTCGCTCTCTATTGCGCACGTTTCTGCATATAACTTTTAAACGAATAGACTTTTTCGAATGCGGTTTGCTCTAAAACCTCCCAGAGAGACAGAGAGAGAGAGGGAGAGAGAGAGAGAGGGAGAGGGAGAGAGATAGAGTGTGGAGGAGTGAGGGGGCGAAACAGAGAGGGAGAGAGACACACACAGAGAGAATTCACATTCACATTCACATTCACATTCACATTCACATTCACATTCACATTCACATTGACATTGACATTCGCATTGACATTGACATTGACATTGACATTGACATTGACACTGACACTGACACTGACAATGACACTTTCACTGATACTGACACTGACGGTGACAATGACACTTTCACTGACACTGACACTGACAATGAAACTGACACTGACACTTTCACTGACACTGACACCGACATTGACATGACATTGACATTCACATTGACATTCACATTCACATTGACATTCACATTCACATTGACATTCACATTGACATTCACATTGACATTCACATTGACATTCACATTGGCATTCACATTGACATTCACATTGACATTCACATGGACATTCACATTGACATTCACATTGACATTCACATTGACATTCACATTGACATTCACATTGACATTCACATTGACATTCACATCGAAATTCACATCGACATTCACATTGACATTCACATTGACATTCACATTGACATTCACATTGACATTCACATTGACATTCACATTGGCATTCACATTGGCATTCACATTGACATTCACATTGACATTCACATGGACATTCACATTGACATTCACATGGACATTCACATTGACATTCACATTGACATTCACATTGACATTTACATTGACATTCACATCGAAATTCACATCGACATTCACATTGACATTGACAATCGCTTTCACATTCGCATTCGCATTCGCATTCACATTCACATTCCCATTCACATTCACATTCACATTCACATTCACATTCACATTCACATTCACACTCACATTCACGTTGACATTCACATTGACATTCACATTGCGGTTTTCTCTAGAACCTTCCCGAAGAAACGCCGCGTCTAACGTTTCAACTTACATATAATACCTACATACTTTTAAAAAATAATGTGCCACAGCAAAGCGTGGCGGGGGGAAAGCTAGTATATAATAAAATCGTGTCTGTCTGTATGTCTGTATGTTTGTAACGGCATCACTTGAGAACGGCTCAACGTAGAAAGCTGGGGTTTGGACCATTGGATTCGGCGTTTTCCCGATTAGGTTTTAGAACAAAAAAAATTCAAAAAAGTCTATTGGTTCAAAAGTTGTGACGTCATTAGTGAAAAAAGGCAACTTTTTCGCTCTCTATTGCGCACGTTTCTGCATATAACTTTTAAACGAATAGACTTTTTCGAATGCGGTTTGCTCTAAAACCTCCCAGAGAGACAGAGAGAGAGAGGGAGAGAGAGAGAGAGGGAGAGGGAGAGAGATAGAGTGTGGAGGAGTGAGGGGGCGAAAGAGAGAGGGAGAGAGACACACACAGAGAGAATTCACATTCACATTCACATTCACATTCACATTCACATTCACATTCACATTGACATTGACATTGACATTCGCATTGACATTGACATTGACATTGACATTGACATTGACACTGACACTGACACTGACAATGACACTTTCACTGATACTGACACTGACGGTGACAATGACACTTTCACTGACACTGACACTGACAATGAAACTGACACTGACACTTTCACTGACACTGACACCGACATTGACATGACATTGACATTCACATTGACATTCACATTCACATTGACATTCACATTCACATTGACATTCACATTGACATTCACATTGACATTCACATTGACATTCACATTGGCATTCACATTGACATTCACATTGACATTCACATGGACATTCACATTGACATTCACATTGACATTCACATTGACATTCACATTGACATTCACATTGACATTCACATTGACATTCACAGCGAAATTCACATCGACATTCACATTGACATTCACATTGACATTCACATTGACATTCACATTGACATTCACATTGACATTCACATTGGCATTCACATTGGCATTCACATTGACATTCACATTGACATTCACATGGACATTCACATTGACATTCACATGGACATTCACATTGACATTCACATTGACATTCACATTGACATTTACATTGACATTCACATCGAAATTCACATCGACATTCACATTGACATTGACAATCGCTTTCACATTCGCATTCGCATTCGCATTCACATTCACATTCCCATTCACATTCACATTCACATTCACATTCACATTCACATTCACATTCACACTCACATTCACGTTGACATTCACATTGACATTCACATTGCGGTTTTCTCTAGAACCTTCCCGAAGAAACGCCGCGTCTAACGTTTCAACTTACATATAATACCTACATACTTTTAAAAAATAATGTGCCACAGCAAAGCGTGGCGGGGGGAAAGCTAGTATATAATAAAATCGTGTCTGTCTGTATGTCTGTATGTTTGTAACGGCATCACTTGAGAACGGCTCAACGTAGAAAGCTGGGGTTTGGACCATTGGATTCGGCGTTTTCCCGATTAGGTTTTAGAACAAAAAAAATTCAAAAAAGTCTATTGGTTCAAAAGTTGTGACGTCATTAGTGAAAAAAGGCAACTTTTTCGCTCTCTATTGCGCACGTTTTTGCATATAACTTTTAAACGAATAGACTTTTTCGAATGCGGTTTGCTCTAAAACCTCCCAGAGAGACAGAGAGAGAGAGGGAGAGAGAGAGAGAGGGAGAGGGAGAGAGATAGAGTGTGGAGGAGTGAGGGGGCGAAACAGAGAGGGAGAGAGACACACACAGAGAGAATTCACATTCACATTCACATTCACATTCACATTCACATTCACATTCACATTCACATTGACATTGACATTCGCATTGACATTGACATTGACATTGACATTGACATTGACACTGACACTGACACTGACAATGACACTTTCACTGATACTGACACTGACGGTGACAATGACACTTTCACTGACACTGACACTGACAATGAAACTGACACTGACACTTTCACTGACACTGACACTGACACTGACAATGAAACTGACACTGACACTTTCACTGACACTGACACCGACATTGACATGACATTGACATTCACATTGACATTCACATTGACATTCACATTGACATTCACATTGGCATTCACATTGACATTCACATTGACATTCACATGGACATTCACATTGACATTCACATTGACATTCACATTGACATTCACATTGACATTCACATTGACATTCACATTGACATTCACATTGACATTCACATCGAAATTCACATCGACATTCACATTGACATTCACATTGACATTCACATTGACATTCACATTGACATTCACATTGACATTCACATTGGCATTCACATTGGCATTCACATTGACATTCACATTGACATTCACATGGACATTCACATTGACATTCACATGGACATTCACATTGACATTCACATTGACATTCACATTGACATTTACATTGACATTCACATCGAAATTCACATCGACATTCACATTGACATTGACAATCGCTTTCACATTCGCATTCGCATTCGCATTCACATTCACATTCCCATTCACATTCACATTCACATTCACATTCACATTCACATTCACACTCACATTCACGTTGACATTCACATTGACATTCACATTGCGGTTTTCTCTAGAACCTTCCCGAAGAAACGCCGCGTCTAACGTTTCAACTTACATATAATACCTACATACTTTTAAAAAATAATGTGCCACAGCAAAGCGTGGCGGGGGGAAAGCTAGTAATATATAACAATAATGTACCTTACATTTGCAAAAATTAGTTTTGTCTACGATTTAGGGGAAATTCGCCATTTCGGAACGTTACCGGTCGCGAAAGAAATGGCGATAATTCATAAGGTCGCAATAGGTCGCAGGAAAATGAAACGTACACTTGTTTAATAGCCTTAACAGCTTCTTTTAAAAAAAAATGATTGCTTGATCGCGATTGATAAGCAACTTTTTCGTTAATGAAATGTACCAGACGTGTAGATTTCTATTTTTCATCTCCTAGAGCTTTAAAAAATTAAATAAAGCAATAAAATCAGAATATTATATTAAATTAGGACATGCCCAATAATAGCAAGAATGATAAACCATCGTTACAGCGCTATAATAAGTCGCAGAGGTAATTTCAATTATGGTTGAAAATGCCTAGAAAATGTTCTAGAACTACTAACTTTGAACTTACGTATCTCCGACATAAGTACGTATTAAATATTGGCTGTAACAAAAAAACGTGCTCTGGAACCTTATAAATAGAGTAGTATTACATAGATTTTTAAACAACGGAAAAAAATTTTGGACTTTTGACCACGAATTGGCGATTTCCGACCACTGTGCAGCGGTCGAATCGTGGTGACGCACACGCATAGCACGGACATGCACGTATACACAAAATTCAATGTGTAGTAACTGCAGTTTTTCACGAATATCTTGAAAACTATTCATTTCAGCCAAAAATGACACATAAATTTTGTGTTCAGCATGTCAAAACGAATAGAATGACGTATGTCACATGTCGAAAGGAACGGGGGGGATTCTAAAGTCTTACCTCAACCATTTTTAACTAATAATAGCTATTTACAATTGAAAAGACTAATAATGTCATAAAATGTCGTTCAAACCACAAGTAATACGCAAATAACCGTAAAATATGTACGCGTATAAAAAATCAAAAGTAAAAGCACGAAGCTGAACACCACCAGATGGTGTTGATGCTAGGCCTCTTGTGTATGACGTCACAGGTTGATTTTTTCGGAGCTGTTTGGCTTTAATTATTTAGGTGGTGTTGGTTTTGGTGTGGGTGACTCGATTAGACACAGTACGATTGGAAACTTAGCTATTGGACACATATCTTTTAGAAACAATATCATTGGACACATCTCTATTGGGCACAAGTACGATTGGACACATTTCTATTGGACACAAGTAGAATTGAACACAGTACTTTTGGACACAAATGTACCGAGACCAAATTAAATTAATGGATAATTTAGTACATTATTCGAAACTTCGGCGAAGTTTCCATTTACATCCATTCTCAGAATTCTCAGAATTTTTAAAGACTAATCCTGGATTTTCGTATGTGTGATCGCTTTCCGTCCCCACTACGACCTAACCACAACTCATTCGGATCACATAATCTTTGCATTGTATCTGCTGTCATGCAGAATTATCGAGCACAGCACGGACATAAAGTAGAAAATCGGTAAGTCGGCAAGGTAGAGAGCGACATTGAAATAATAAAAATTTTTTATGAGTCGCTAAATTTTGTCGATATTTCTGAAATTTCATCGAATTCTGAGAATAGACGTAAACGGAAACACAACCGAAATTTCGTCTTCGGAAATGAGAGATTCACGATAGCCAACTACTGAATCGATTAAGATTATCCTAACCCTATCCTAACCTTAAATAATCTACGCATTCCGTTGCACGTATTATATTTACATTTAATTAATGTACACTTCTATCGTCATTACATTTTAATAGAAATGATCGAAAATATATTTCGAGTAAAAACATAACCAAAAATTTATGACACTCCAAAAACCATTCATTTCATTTGGTCTCGGTACATTTGTGTCCAAAAGTACTGTGCGCAATTCTATTTGTGTCCAATCGAGATGTGTCCAATCCTTCATGTGTCCAATGATGTTGTTTCTAAAAGATATGTGTCCAATAGCTAAGTTTTCAGTCGTACTGTGTCTAATCGAAGGGGTCTTATTTAATTTGGTCTCAGTACATTTGTGTCCAAAAGTACTGTGCGCAATTCTATTTATGTCCAAAAGTACTGTGTCCAATCCTACTTGTGTCCAATAGAGATGTGTCCTATCGTACCTGTG
Organism: Lasioglossum villosulum; assembly: GCA_963971365.1. Taxonomy (NCBI): domain Eukaryota; kingdom Metazoa; phylum Arthropoda; class Insecta; order Hymenoptera; family Halictidae; genus Lasioglossum; species Lasioglossum villosulum. The sequence continues at coordinate 23,160,387 of OZ020500.1, forward strand.
TCCAATGATGTTGTTTCTAAAAGATAAGTGTTCCATAGCTAAGTTTCCAGTCGTACTGTGTCTAATCGAAGGAGTCTCATTTAATTTGGTCTCGGTACATTTGTGTCCAAAAGTAGTGTGCGAAATTCTATTTGTGTCCAATAGAGATGTGTCCAATCGTATTTGTGTCCAATCGAGATGTGTCCAATCCTTCATGTGTCCAATGATGTTGTTTCTAAAAGATGTGTGTCCAATAGCTAAGTTTCCAATCGTACAGTGTCTAATCGAGCCACTCCCGGTTCACGTGGTAAATTAATGTTTAATTTTTGTGCGACGTTACACCCTGTATATCGGTCGTGTGTGAGAAACGCAAGAAGTTACGGAACGAGCTGATAGAGGAAGCAGAAAAAGGAGGAGTTCCCTTCCGCGAGAAGCGTTCGATCTGCAAGAATTCGTGCCACCCACGTGCAAGTACGTAGGGGCGCCCATATGATCGACCGAGGTCGACGAACGCAACCAGATCCTGCTTCCTCGAAGGTGGAGGAGTAGGACGGTGGTTGCAACGCTGCCGTTGTTGCTGCTTTGGCCTCCGCTCCGCTCCGCGCTACTCCGCGCCGAGCCGCGCGCCGGCTCCTCTGCTTCTGCTTTGAGCGGGGACGGTACAAAGAGCATTATGTACTTACAAAGACGTAAAGCGAAATGGGAGCGAGATACCCGACGGTGGCCGGATGAATGGAGAAAAGGGTGGCAGAAGCGGGGTGGCCAGGGGAAAACGTAGGGCGTGGGATGCAACGAAGAAGAGCCGTAAACGCGATTGAAGCGTCTATCGGGTCTCGACTCTCGAGGAAATTTTGTACTTCCCCTAGTAGCACAAAACATTGTATACACATTCATATAATATTAAAAAGAGATTCAATCTTTTTTTAATATTCAAATATTCATACAATATTTATTTTATATTAAGCAACGAATATTATTTTATAAATATGGAGGAAATATCTATTTCATGTTACGAGAAAAATATCTTTTTCTAAATATTAAATGAATCTATATTTCATGTTAGAAATAGAATATTCTTTCCTAATATACATATAATATTTATTTCATATTATGAAAAAAATATTTCTTCTCATCATAAAACGAATCTCTATTTAATATTAAAAATAGAATAGTTTTTCCTAATATACAAATAATATTTCTATTTCATACCATGAAAAATTTTTTCTCATAAAATTAATCTTTATGTAATATTAGAAATAGAAATTTTAAAGTATCTTGAAAACAAGATAATTTAATAATTTTTGCTATGGTAATGATTTTTTACACAGAATAAACAGTGAAATCGATTAGTACAACAAAAAATATGCATTTCTACTTAAAGAAATGATGCAATTCCCTAGTAGCACAAAAATATTGGGTAAATGTTTCTTTCAAATATTGAAAAAATATTTTTTAAGCCACACTTTCTCATATGAGAAAAATATTAGATCTGAATATTCTATACATATACAAGAAATGTAAATTCAATGTTCAGAAAATATAAGCTAAATATTCAGAGAATATAAATTACATATTTAAAAAACATAAAGTAAATATTTAAAGAACGTGAAACTCATATTTAGATAACGTTCAATTAAATCTTCAAATTTAAGAAAAAGTTATAACAAAAATTAGAAACTATATATAATAACACTACTTTCTGTGCACTGCTCGAGGGAATACTTATCTTCGTCTTCGAAAGGGGTTTATTGAAAATACAGAATTTTTTTATGCAGTTAGAAAGATTAATGGTTCGGGGAATGCTACATTCGTAGGCCCATAGATTTTTTTTGTGCAACTGTGCATGTGCAATTAACAATTGCATCATTTCTTTAAGTAGAAATGCATATTTTTTGTTGTACTAACCGATTTCACTGTTTATTCTGTGTAAAAAATGATTGCCATAGCAAAAAATTATTAAATTATCTTGTTTTCAAAATACTTTAAAATTTCTATTTCTAATATTACATAAAGATTAATTTTATGAGGAAAAATATTTTTTTCATTGTATGAAATAGAAATATTATTTGTATATTAGGAAAAACTATTCTGTTTTTAATATTAATTAGAGATTCGTTTTATAATGAGAAGAAATATTTTTTTCATAATATGAAATAAATATTATATGTATATTAGGAAAGAATATTCTATTTCTAACATGAAATATAGATTCATTTAATATTTAGAAAAAGATATTTTTCTCGTAACATGAAATAGATATTTCCTCCATATTTATAAAATAGTATTCGTTACTTAATATAAAATAAATATTTGAATATTAAAAAAAGATTGAATCTCTTTTTAATATTATATGAATGTGTATACAATGTTTTGTGCTACTAGGGTTGTTAATTGCAAATGCACAGTGGCACAAAAAAAATCTATGGGCCTACGAATGTAGCATTCCCCGAACCATTCATCTTTCTAACTGCATAAAAAAATTCTGTATTTTCAATAAACCCTTTTCGAAGACGAAGATAAATATTCCCTCGAGCAGTACACAGAAAGTAGTGTTATTATATTATAGTTTTTAATTTTTGTTATAACTTTTTCTTAAATTTGAAGATTTAATTGAACGTTATCTAAATATGAGTTTCACGTTTTTTAAATATTTACTTTATGTTTTTTAAATATGTAATTTATATTCTGTGAATATTTAGCTTATATTTTCTGAACATTGAATTTACATTTCTTGTATACGTATAAAATATTCAGATCTAATATTTTTCTCATATGAAAAAGTGTGGCTTGGGTAAAAAAACATTTACCCAATATTTTTGTGCTATTAGGGTCCTTTCATCCGCCAAATAAAATTGAAACAAATCGAATGTTTGACCAAATTTACATTTATCTCCGCAATCACTGTAAACATGATCATCTGCAACCTAATCAAACAACTGAATAGTCCAGTGTTTCCCAACCTTTCTGTGCTATAATAGATAGACGGTTTCGGCGCACAGGTTCGATCAAATATAAACTAAAAATTCCTTGTTTTATAACAAATTTGCAAATTGAAATCCCGACGTTTCGATCCTGATGAGGATCATTTTCAAGAGATTTTTGCGTCTGAAACAAAATGTAACATTACAAAAACAACCGTGTTTTAAAAGAAAAAGGAAAAACAATGTTTTAAACTGGAAAATAAACTTATTTTCCTGACATGTTATATAGGATAGAATTTTAACTTTATGAAAAATGTCATTGGACAAAAAAAAATAAAACATCTAGACATTTGGATACACGTACATATATCAGTACATAAACATAATATTTTTCGGCCTCCTTCACAACACACAGCATTGACGAAACATTCAATAGAACTTGATCATGCATTTGATTTTGATAACGCTAAAATATTAGACAAGGAATCAAATTGACATCGTAGATTACTAGTAGAAACTTTTCATATGATTAAACTGCATTACTGAATCAGTAATGATTTATAATGAAGTTTCTAAAAATTTTTGAATAGTATTCTATATATAGTATTTACTATAATTTCGATTCTGATTTATTTACGCTTAAATTTCAAATGTAGTTGATTGTTAATTTTCTTTCTGTTAGCACAACAATGTTGAGGTATTATACTGTGTTGCCGTGTGATTGAGACGAATTATATTGAGTTTTGAATTTGCCGCCTATTATGGATTGTAGCAAACATAAATCATCTACTTCTTATTGGTCAAATCCCAATTCTTTGTCTTACTGTATGCACTGTCGACCGATTTTGACGAAATTTTCAGGATATGTTTAATTAACATAGATCTATAAAACGTATTTTTTAAATTTTTAATATAGGCCCAAATAAAATAGTTGAAAAATCGACTTTTAGTATTTTTTCAACAATTCCGACCAATTGCAATTTTTGAAAAAATTTCTTTTCACATCCTTTAGTAAACTAATTGCTCAAGCTTCCTAAAAAAGTTCAAATCGTATAGTACAATATTGAAAAAGTTATCGTCTTTTTTGGAGCGGTCTTAAACTTTTGTCCGCTACTGTGCATACAACTTGGTAATGCGACGAAGAAAGATGACTTCCAAAGTGCTTAGAAGTCTAAGGACATCATTTTGAACATTCGTGCAATATGGGCAGGGATCCAAATAAAGTTAACAAATTTTTTATTACCACTGAATTTCATTCTATTTGTATCGAAAAGATATTATTTTCGAGTATTCGATAATCGATAGATATTGTGGAAAATAATAGTTAAACAGTGGACAATTTCGTGAACGTAACACAAATACTATACGGCTATTATGTCTCGTAAAGGTAATGGATGTTTCCAGATTGAGAACAGCGCAACTAATCACAAGGTTTGGCTAAACAAACTCTAGGTCTCCAGGCATTTACGTGCACAAATTAGCGTGACTGTGTGGTAGCTAAGCAGGTCGAAACAGTCTAGCGTTTAGGAGTGTGTCTAATTCAAGATTCCAGCTTGTTATTTGCTTTTTTACCGAAAAATCCGAAAATAACCATGCGGGAAATCATCTAACTGGGCGGGAAGAATCTTGAAATTCTTTGTGGAACGATGATCCATTCCAATTTTCTTGATTTTCTTGGAACGATGAATTAGCTAAAAACCTTATTCGAATAAGGATAAAAAAACATATTAGATTATTGTTGTATTTTTATTGGTAGTTACTACACTGCAGTAATTTCTTTACTAAATTTGTGAGAATGTAATCTGTTACAATAGAATAAAAATATTTGCAAAGTTGAAAGTAACTTATTTTGTAAATGAAACTTATTGATGTACTAATTAATTGCTACTGACATAAATTTATATTTGGAAATTTCTTGCATACATGTTTGATAAGATTTAGTATTTGTATGTATATAATTCTAATTAAAAAGTACTTAAATATTTTAATGATTACCTATCTTTTCAAACTACTACTTGTTTCGACAAAATTGTCTAAAAATTGTTTGAATCAATTCAAATGGATAATTAATTTAATGGTCATTATAATAAATATGGTTAATCTAATTTTAAATTGAATACAACGAAAGATGCAATTAATGTTTACTTATATTATTATATTATATTATATATGTAATTATATTCTATTAGTTATATCTAATGTTAACAAAATTTTTTTTCCATTTCTGACCTTGTGTGACTTTGAAGATCATTAATTGTGTCGCATGCGAATGAATTGTATTTGAGAAATTGAAAGTCACCTTCATTTTTAAAAAAGTAATTCACATAAAAAAATAATGGACACAATTACATTGCTTGTAAAAAATAGTACAAGCCATATAGAAATTTTATTTCTTGGAGATTATAATATATATATATATAATTATTAAATATAAAATTTAAAATAATAAATATTAAATATCAAAAATAATGGACACAATTACATTCCTTGCAAAAGGTAGTACAAGCCATATAGAAATTTTATTTTTTGGAGATTATAATATATATACATATATATATATATATATAATAATTATTAAATATAAAATTTTAAATAATAAATATTAAATATAAAAAATAATGAACACAATTAAGGTAAAGGTACTAGTAGTTGACCAGTTAAGAGAAGTTCTCCACGCGAACAATAGTAACCACTTACTCTGTCATCAAATAGCGAGAGTCGATGCCTGAAGACACTCTTTAAATCTTCTAAATTATGTACCAAGGCTACTATTTAAAAAAAAAGTTTACTTATACAAATTTAAGAAATGTATTTAAAAATTCAGTAATTGCTTCAGAAGTTGACCACTTTTGAAAATGAACAATCTAGTAATTGACCTCCTTTATTCGTTAGTAGTTGACTACTTATACTAGAGAGAGGGTTCAAGCAATAATGTTGGGAATCATTTTACTATCATTTAGTTTCAACAATTACCAGCATAAATTACAATTAAAGAATGAAATAAGAAATAAAACAAATCAATTCCATAAAAAGTTTAATTGAGGAACAGAGTAGTATAGAGAAATTTAGCCAACAGATGGTATGGCATCCGAGATTCAATTTCATCAAAAGTGTACAGCTTATAAAAATCTTGTTTTTTATGTTTTCCTATAAAATGGTCAACTACTCGTACATGGTCAACTACTGGTATCTTTACCTTACATTGCTTGCAAAAAATAGTACAAGCCATATAGAAATTTTATTTTTTGGAGATTATAATATATATATAATAATTATTAATAACAAGCTGCGGTTGTTTATGCAATTTTTTATTCTTGTATGCACATTTTGAGCGAGTGGAAACAAACGAAATCTAATTTTCCATGATAGTAGCCTTCATATAGATTTAAAATAAGTGAAAATTGTTTTAAATTCTGTGAAATTTTATATTTTAGCAATTTTTGAAAACTTTCAAAAGTCGTAAACGCATAAAGATCCGCAGTATAATAATAATGATTCAAACAAAACTGTAGTTGAGTGACATTATGAGATACTTAAAATTTCAATTACTGTATAAATCACGATAGTTTTCGAAAAGAAAGCGCTGTCTAGTAACGACGCGGACACCCTGTGTAAAACAACAGAAAATTTGTAATTCGTCGATTAATTCAGTGTTAGAAGTGGAGGATGTCTTAACTTTTTATAATCTCCGGATGATGGCTGAGATTCTCAATTTTCAGCTGTTCATCAACACCCCGGGGGGAGCAGGGGAATAAACTAAATAAAAAAAAGGATTATGGACATTAAGTCCCGTAGCTAGAATGCAGGAAGAAGGAGGCTTGAAAAAAAGCAATGAATGAAAAAGGGAAAAAGCGGTTCCTCGCTGACCATTTATCACGAAAGGGAGTATAGTTGCCACACCCCTCTTCCGGCACCTCAATCTATCGGATGCTCACGATTTTCGAAGATATTCGAAACCTCTTCTTATTTCTTCATTCTTCGTCGGAAGCTTCAATAAGCAGCCATGATGACGTGTCGCCACACCCCCACGAAAAATTAGAGCTTCTTCCTTATTTCGCGAGATTTCTCGGTTGAACAGTTTTCATAAGAAAAGATGAAAAGTCTGAAAAGCAAGGGTTGATTGCGTGTTATGCACTAACAATGCCGAGGATGTTGGTATTTTCCAGAAATTAAGTTCTTAGCCTGCTGTGTGTGGATGTAGACATATTCTGTTAATGAAACAACCTCATAAAAGTTAGCCCCCCTCTTGGTGAATTAAACAATTTCAATTGTTGCTGTGCTATATTGTGCTTGAATATTATAACTATGATATGAAAAATAAGATGAAAAATTAAAAACGATTTTTTGAGTAGCCCCCACTTTTCATTTTTTTCCATTTTTTGCTTCACGAGCAATTTTTAAGAATTAGCTTCAGGTTATTATTATATTTATTATTATTATTCATGTATTTTCTCATAAATTATGATTTACGTTCAGATACTTTAATGTATCTACTGCAAGATACAAATGACGAATACGAGTAATATTATAAGTATTGTAATAATACTTCTAATAATGTATAACGTTTGACATTTTCATACTGGTAAATTTCATTGTACGATTTTATAATAATAAAACTATATTTTATAATAATGAAACTATCAAATATGACTACCAGTTTATTAATGTTTAGTACTAATAACAAAAGTATGCTATAAACTAAATTAGTAAAAGAGTTATCAGTGTCAATACTGATAAGAATGATTAGCGAAATGGTATTTTACGGACATTAAGTTCTTAGTTGACTGTGTGTGGATGTAGACGTATTCTGTTAATGAAACAACCTCATAAAAGTTAGCCCCCCACTTGGTGAATTAAACAATTTCAACAGTTGTGCTGAATTGTGCTATATTCTGCTCGAATATTATAACTATGATATGAAAAATAAGATGAAAAATTGAGAAGAACGATTTTTCGAGTAGCCCCCAATTTTCATTTTTTCAATTTTTGCCTCACGAGCAATTTTTAAGAATTAGCTTCAGGTTATTATTATATTTATTATTATTATTCATGTATTTTCTCATAAATTATGATTTACGTTTAGATACTTTAATTTATCTACTGCAAGACACAAATGACGAATACGAGTAATATTATATGTATTGTAATAATAATACTAATAATGTATAACGTTTGACATTTTCATACTGGTAAATTGTACGATATTATAATAATAAAACTATATTTTATAATAATGAAACTATCAAATATGACTATCTGTTTATTAATGTTTAGTGCTAAAAACAAAAGTATGCCATAAACTAGATTAGTAAATGAGGTATTAGTGTCAATATTGATAATAATGATTAGCGAAAAGGTATTTTCCGGAAATTAAGTTCTTAGCTGACTATGTGTGGATGTAGACGTATTCTGTTAATGAGACAACCTCATAGAAGTTAGCCCCCCTCTTGGTGAATTAAACAATTTCAATTGTTGCTGTGCTATATTGTGCTCGAATATTATAACTATAATATGAAAAATGAGATGAAAAATTAAAAAAAAACGATTTTTCGAGTAGCCCCCACTTTTCATTTTTTTCAATTTTTTGCCTCGCGATTAATTTTTAAGAAGTAGCTTCCGATTATAACTGATATTCTTTTAACACGTATCTGACCGTATTCGCGTTTCTATTCTTTCTTGTATTTTCTCTTAAATTATGATTTATGTTTAGATACTTTAATGTATCTACTGCAAGACACAAATGACGAATACGAGTAATATTATATGTATTGTAATAATAATACTAATAATGTATAACGTTTGACATTTTCATACTGGTAAATTTCATTATACGATTTTATAATAATAAAACTGTAAACAAAATTTTTAATGGTATCAGCGCACTGGTTCGATCAAAAACTACTTCTACACTATTTGCAAAATATCACAAAATCAAAATTTCGACGTTTCGATCTATATTTAGATCATTTTCATATAGATTTTCATATCTATTATAATTATATTTTAATTTACACTAAGCAAGTGAGTTACAATTATAATTTTCTTAAATTTAAAAATTTATAGAAAAAGGTTTATAATTATATTTACTCCACAGTACTAATAGAAATTGTCGGTTAATTTACAGACACAAAATTTTATTAATTTCTTGAAAATGATCTAAATATAGATCGAAACGTCGAAATTTTGATTTTGTGATATTTTGCAAATAGTGTAGAAGTAGTTTTTGATCGAACCAGTGCGCTGATACCATTCAAAAATTTTGTTTAAAACCTATTTACGATCGATACTAAGATATTAATAAAACTATATTTTATAATAATGAAACTATCAAATATGACTATCTGTTTATTAATGTTTAGTGCTAAATACAAAAGTATGCTATAAACTAGATTAGTAAAAGAAATATTAGTGTCAATATTAATAATAATGATTACCGAAAGGATTAGTTTTGTCTATTTTTTAATATTAAATTTGTTGTATGATTACACTACATATGTAACCGAAAATAATATAAGTTATGCTCAATGTAATATTATGTATACAGTTTTACTATGTTCGTTACTTACATATAAATTACTGTTGGTTATTACAATGTTTGTAATAATGTATATCATCAAGAATTAGAATAGTGTTTGATGTGTCATGATTAGACTCCGTATCTTTATGCAAAATTAAAAGTTTGTACATCAACTGCAAGATACAGGAGCTAAATATAGATGTATATTTTTCACTAATAATTTTAATCTAGTGAAAATGATATGTTAATACTCTTAAAGTCTTTGAATTTTTTAATTGTTTTAAATTCCATCTAGTCGGTTTTGTCATAATTGCAGGAAGTCTGATATCTGGTCATACGACACCGGATTTCATGCATTTATGACAAATGAGTAGTGTAATATGTATTTAAAACTGTAAAAACATTAGAAGAATTTTAAAATACAATTAATACAATTAAAATACAATTAATACAAATAATTAATACAATTAAAATACAATTATATTATATTATTATTTTCAAACTATATTAAGAGAGAAAATAAATTTCTATGTCAAAGATCTGCTGTCTACTTACGAACTTAGAGTGAATTCTCTGCCCCTGATCCATTACGACCAGCGCAACACAGTTGCATAGATGCAACGGCCATGTATAGTGCACGGTGCATCCGCATGAATGCAATACTGCAACCAATGAGGATGACCTCTCGAGATGTTAATAACAAATGTATTTTTCATGTTATTCGACAAACAATTCAGAAACTATAATTTTCTTATTATCCTTCTAATTCATTAAGCTGAAGTTTTTGATTATTGACATATTAACGTATGTATTGAAGCTAATGTATTTTCTTTTGGTGTAGGCACATTTTTGTCAGAATAATATGAAAAATACATTTGTTGTTAACATATCGGTTTAGAGGATACCTAGGGATTATTGAATTGGATCCTTAAATAAATTTTTAAGACTGAAATTAATTATTTAATTTTATTTATAACTTACAACATTGAAAATAAATTATTTAAAAGTAACAATTTTAAATCTTAACTCTATGACCCTTCTTCAATGAATTCAGTTTATCGATTAAACATTTTAAACATTTTCTAAACATTTGTTTTTAAAACAAATTCATTCAAAAAGCACCTTCATAATAGTGAGAAAGTTCATATTGATGAGAGTTGACTGAAGGTAGCTACAGTTGCTACATCGGAAGGTTATTCGAATTTGTTGCAACATTGTATGCAACAACATCGTGCACTATGCATGGCCGTTGCATCCATGTAACCAATTAGAATTACCTTCCGAGATGTTAATAACAAATGTATTTGTAATGTTATTCCGACAAAAATATATTAGCCTGAATACACGTATATTATATGTCAATAATCAAAACATACGTCAATAATCACGAACTTCAGCTAGATTTCAAGAATGAAATGTTTAATTATATCAATAAATTAAAAGGATATTAAGAAAATTAGTTCCTTAATTGTTTTCGGCAATAAATCAGCAATTTTTACCATCTTTAAACGTTTGTAGCTCATTGCAACGTCGACCGATTTTGACGAAATTTTCAGGATATGTTTAATTCGCTAAATAAAATCGCCCAAATAAAATAGTTGAAAAATCAACTTTTAGTATTTTTTCAACAATTCCGATCAATTGCATTTTTTGAAAAGATTTATTCGACAAACAATTCAGAAACTATAATTTTCTTATTATCCTTCTAATTCATTAAGCTGAAGTTTTTGATTATTGACATATTAACGTATGTATTGAAGCTTTATTTATATTTTCTTTATCTAATAATCTTTATATAATCTTTGTATAAATCAATTACGACGCATAGTAGATCTAAGATTACTTGGTGAACAGTTATGGTGTACATCTTGTAAAGAAGCATTATCTTTGACTATAATGTCTGGGGTCACAACTCAATACGATGCCATAAATGTTTGGTTATGAATCAAGTATAGCTAATTCAGTGGTCTACACTGTTGTCGCGTTTCTATGCTAGTTAGATGACAACACGATAAATTTCACGTTTTCTAACAGTTTATAATTTTTTCCTCTGTAACTATTTACTGAATCCTAATAAATTTTGAACATAATTAATTACATAATTTTTATTATATGTATAAAAAAACTGAAGTTTTGCAGTTGCGTTTTTCAAGGTTTAAATAGGGTTTGAAGTGGAATTTTATGAATTCTCTATAAGAAGACGTATTAAAGCGTGCAAACTTTAAGTTGCTATAAATATTAAACGGTGTAGTGAATCTAACTGAAAGTTTGATAATTGCATTAATTTAGTAAGAATTATATCTAGTCAAATTTTCAAAAATTTTATTGCGTTTTTATATACTTCCAGAACATCCTTAAGCATATCCTGAAAATTTCTTCAAAATCGATCGACGTTGTAATGAGCTACAAACGTTTAAATCTGGTAAAAATTGCAGATTTTCATGATTTATTGCCAAAAATCGTGAAAATCTGCAATTTTTACCATCTTTAAACGTTTGTAGCTCATTGCAACGTCGACCGATTTTGACGAAATTTTCAGAATATGTTTAAGGTAAAGGTACCAGTAGTTGACCATGAACGAGTAATTGACCATTTTATAGAAAAACATAAAAAATACGATTTTTATAAGCTGTACACATTTGATGAAAGTGAACCTAGGATGCCATACCATCTGTTGGTTAAATTTCTCTAATACTATTCTCTATGAACTTGCAACGTCTACTATGTTCCTCAATTAAACTTTTTATGGAAATGATTTATTTTATTTCTTATTTTATTCTTTAATTGTAATTTGTACTGGAAATTGTTGAAACTAGTAGGAGGTAAAATACTAGATTTTTCATTTTCATGAGTGGTCAACAACTGATGCAGTTACTGAACTTCTAAATGTGTTTCTTAAATTTGTATAAGTAAACTTTCTTAAAAAAGTGGCCTTGGTACATAATTTAGAAGACTTAAAGAGTGTCTTCAGACATCGACTCTCGCTGTTTGATGACAGAGTAAATGGTTACTGGTGTTCGCGTGGAAAACTTCTCTTAAATGGTCAACTACTAGTACCTTTACCTTAATTAACACAGATCTACAAAACGTATTTTTTAAATTTTCAATATAGGCCCAAATAAAATAGTTAAAAAGTCAACTTTTAGTATTTTTTCAACAATTCCGATGAATTGCATATTTTTAATTCTCCATAAGAAGACGTGTTAAAGCGTGCAAACTTTAAGTTGCTATAAATATTAATCAGTGTAATGAATCTAACTGAAACTTTGCTAATTGCATTAATTTAGTAAGAATTATATCTTGTCAAATTTTCAAAAATTTTATTGCGTTTTTATATACCTGCAGAACATCCTTAAATTGCTTGTCGCGGTCATTGAGATATTTGGTCACGTTGATCGTTTTATGTTTTAGGTAAGGTGTTCTTTTTTTAATGTCCATTTCTAACAAGAACGAAGAAGAGTCTGTGAATGAAGATTGTTCGAGGGATTGTCCGAGCGGTTTCCCACGAAGTCTTCTGCCTCTCGTTCCCTCTCCCACTGGACTCGTTGGAGGAGGATGCTCTCGGTGTCAGGACCATTCGTCCTTCCGTACTGAATGGGAAGGAAGGATAAGCGGATAGCCTCGGGCCGAGCCTCCGCGAAGAACTGCTAAACTCTGCGGGGGAATTTATCAACGTCCGGATACGAATCAGTTCTGGCTTCGTTTACAAGACAAAGATCGGCCGAGGCGGTCGCTGGAGACGGAGTCTATAGAGGAGACTATAGACGGACATACGAAGACTGCTCATAGGCGTCGATTTCGTCTTTGCGACACACACTTTCCCAAACTCCGAATTAGATCACCCTTTCGTCACTTGCGATTCATGGTTACTAGAATATCGCTATGATCACTAGACAGTGGAACTTTTTGCGAAATAAAAATTGTCTTCTTCAATTGCCAGACACAGAAATTATGTAAAAATATCTTTTTATTTTCAATAATTTTAAAACTAACTTTACGACAACCGGTCGAATGACCGCTTTCACATTATGTATTTTTGCGCTTGGAGCTATTTTACCACGTTTTTATTAGGTCGCTTTCTTGTCTGTTTGTCCCTCCGCTTTCCTTCCACAAAATATTGTAATCTTATTCTAAACCACTTCCCGGTGATCTGGAGACTTGGAATTTGAAACATAGCTCGGAACTGGATGACAATGCAATATTAAATCGGTTTCATGTCTGTCTGTCTGTTTGTTTAATAACGAGTTATAAACAAATAATTATTTGAATATAACAACATTTTTTTTAAACCACGTTTTTAAGACAGACTAAAAATAATTATTCAAATAAAAATTAAACCGAACTAAAAATAATTATTTAAATTATTTAAATAAAAAAAGATAAATAATGAAACAAATTTTAATATACGGACTAAAAAGTACAATTAAGACTGATTAAAAAGTATAATTTAAAATGCACTAAAAAGTATGAAATAAAATTTTCCCTAGCCTCATACAGACGTCTAACCCCATACAGATAGTCATGAAAATTTGTGACTGTGCATTTTTAAAAGCTATGAAAATACTTGTAAGATTTGAAACGAAAAACGTGGGGCGAAAGATAATAGTAAAGAGTTTAGAGAGTAGCTATCGTTAAGAAAACTCGCACAACAATCCATATCATTTGCAGTGCAATAAAATTGTTACTGATTTAAGTGAACTATTCATGCATCTATTGCATGCGCCCCACGTTTTTCGTTTTAAATCTTACAAGTATTTTCATAGCTTTTAAAAATGCTCAATCACAAATTTTCAGGACTATCTGCATGGAGTTACACATCTGTATGAGGCTAGAGAAAATTTTATTTCATATTTTTTAGTGCATTTTAAATTATACTTTTTAGTATTATTATAATAATAATAAATAATAATATAAAACATAAAATAAAAAATAAAATAAAAAATAATTATAATAATATTATATATAATAATAATATTATAATAATAATACTAAAAAGTACAATTAAGTTAAATTAATTATTCAATAATTATTTGAATAAAAAAAAATTTCTTTTAAACTACGTTTTTAAGACGGACTAAAAATAATTGTTTAAATAAAAATTAAAACGAACTAAAAATAATTATTTAAATTATTTAAATAAAAAAAATAAATAATGAAACGAATTTTAATATACGGTCTAAAAAGTACAATTAAGACGGATTGAAAAGTATAATTTAAAATGTACTAAAAAATATGAAATAATTATTTAAATTTAAAAAAATGTTTTAAAACCATGTTTTTAAGACGAACTAAAAATAATTATTTAAATAAAAATTAAAACGGACTAAAAATAATTATTTAAATTAGTTAAATAAAAAAAATAAATACTGAAACAGATTTTAATTTACGGTCTAAAAAGTACAATTAAGACAGATTGAAAAGTATAATTTAAAATGCACTAAAAAATATGAAATAATTATTTAAATAAAAAAAAAAATTTTCAAAACCACGTTTTTAAGACGGATTAAAATTAATTATTTAAATAAAAATTAAAACGAACTAAATATAATTATTTAAATTATTTAAATAAAAAAAATAAATATTGAAACAGATTTTAATATACGGACTAAAACGTACAATTAAGACAGATTGAAAATTATAATTTAAAATGCACTAAAAAATATGAAATAAAATTTTCTCTAGCCTCATGCAAAAAATACACAAAAATAATAACAGAAAATACTTCACTATATGTATCGATTGCCCAACTTTTTAAAATTTTTCGTACTCAAGGTGACACAAAGGTCATTGTATATAGGCCATGTTTTCTATTATCAAAAATGAATTAGACGCTCTTTGTGAACAAATCTCTTCAGAATAGTTATAATAAACTTCTTTATTCAACCGCACTTTGTAATAAAAATCGTGGGAAACATGAATAAATTCAATCTCGACATTATTATAAATTAACATACAGTGTGTTATATTGTGTTATATGTGTGTGTGTGTGTGTGCGCGTGTGTGCGCGTGTGTGTGTGTGTGCGTGTGCGTGTGCGTGTGCGTGTGCGTGTGCGTGTGCGTGTGCGTGTGCGTGTGCGTGTGCGTGTGCGTGTGCGTGTGCGTGTGCGTGTGCGTGTGCGTGTGCGTGTGCGTGTGCGTGTGCGCGCGCGCGCGCGTATGGCCGTTTTTATGTTATCAAATTTTTCGTTAACGTTTTCTGAAAAAGTAACAACGCGATCAGAATGATGAATGATGCAATCGATGTGCCCCGTCGTAACTTAGAGCTGATTAGATTTTGGTCCATATTGGTCAAGTAGTTTTTTAGATTTTTTAGTTTTTTTAGTTTTTTTCGAAAGAAGTTCATTCAAGAATGCAATTTATACGAGAGGATGGAAATTTTCCACCGAATAAACAAACGTAATTATATATATTTCATTTTTATTGAAAAAAATTTTTTTTAAATTTAACCCTTTGAACTCGAGCGGCACCGATACGGCGTCCGGCCGATGTGAAGTGGCAAGGATGCATCTTGGCAATTGTTTTACTAAGTATCACACTAAAACTAATTACAAAGTGTAATATTTATCAAAATTTCTTGTTTTCGACATATAAATGAATAAACTGGTCAAATTTTTTTTTAAATTTGTTTAAAATTAAATATTTTTGAAGTACCTGTAAAATGTTCACCTAATTTGGCCGAAATCGTCTCGAGTTGGTGGTTTCATTTTTATTTTTTTAAATTATGCAACTAATGCTAATGTTACCGCTTACAACTAACGAATCGGGAAGTTCTTTGTGTGGCTCGTGGAGAGTCACACACAAAATAAAAAAAAACCATTAATAGCTGTATGCCCCACTAGCAATGCGTACCACTAACCCTCTCGCAAGAGCAGTCCTACCCGCGAGCTCGCGAAGCGAGCGAGCAACAATAACCAGCTAGTTTAATACATAAATCGATGCAGCTAGACGTTCCTTATAAAAAAGTCGAAAAGTTAGTAGTCGAGGAGATAATTCAATTTAAATAACTCAAAATTACCATTACTGTCTTACTAAGACGTTACACTAGTAATTAAACGCTAACGATTTAGTATGACTCTAATGGTTATTTATCGCCGGTGATTAGAAAAATCTACGACCATTGCAACCAGATGCGCGAGAAAGACTTTACCGCTTACAAAAATCAAAAATATTGTATAATCGACGATGAAAATTTTGTAGTGTGTTGCTGTAAACCTTGTTAGGGTTTAAAGGCGAATATAGAGAGAAAATTGATTTGAGAAAGAACAATTGTTCTATTAAATGTACGATTACTCGGTGTTCATCGAGATTGCTGTATCGTATACAAATGACACATTTTGAAGATTATATACAGGGTGGGGAGCCACATTTTGCCATCTAGATTTACGTCATTATTATTACGCATAGCAAACAATATGTTTCAGATGAAGTTGAATGGTTTTGAGAGAGGCACATTCTGATGGCACATTTTTTTTGTAGTTGGACGTGTAAAGGAGATATGAAGGTCAATTTCATTTTTAACTTCCCGATTCATAGGGAAGTTACTGTAATTTTAAATGGAATGAGGTATTTTTTAATACATTAATCGATGCAGCTGGACATTGGTTAAAAAAAGTGCTAACATATGTATGTCGAAATGTTAGTAGTTCAGGAGATATTTCAATTTAAATAACTCTAAAACATCATTACAATCGTATTAAGACGTTAGTGTTTACTTACTATTGTAACGTCTTAGTAGGACAGTAATGGTATTTTTGAGTTATTTAAATTGAAATATCTCCTGAACTACTAACTTTTCGACATACATAGGTTAGCAGTTTTTTATGACGAATGTCCAGCTGCATCGACTAATGTATTAAAAAATACATCATTCCATTGAAAATTACAGTAACTTCCCCATGAATCGGGAAGTTAAAAATGAAGTTGACCTTCATATGTCCTTTACGCGTCCACCTACAAAAAAGCTACTAACATCAGATCAATGCCCCCTCGAAACCATGCAAGTTCCATCTGATGCATCTCTTCCTAACACCAATAGCAGCCGCGCATTTATATACAGGTTGTCCCAAAATTCCTCCGACACACGAAAATGGTAGGTTCCTTGGGTCATTTGCAGCGACATTTACCTTTACAAAAATGGCGTCCGCTGCTTTGTTTAGGAATTATTAATGAAAAACACGGACCAATCTGAGCGCGACCT
Organism: Lasioglossum villosulum; assembly: GCA_963971365.1. Classification (NCBI taxonomy): domain Eukaryota; kingdom Metazoa; phylum Arthropoda; class Insecta; order Hymenoptera; family Halictidae; genus Lasioglossum; species Lasioglossum villosulum. The sequence continues at coordinate 23,178,001 of OZ020500.1, forward strand.
AGACGCGAGTTAGCACAGTCGGCCCGACGCGCCCAACTGTCAATTGGCCGAACGTGTCATCGCGTGTCTAGATCGCGCTCTGATTGGTTCGTGTTTTTCGTTAATAACTTCGAAACAAAGCCGCGGACGCCATTTTTGTAAAGGAAAATGTCGCTGCAAATGACCCAACGAACCTACCATTTTCGGGTGTCGGAGGAATTTTGGGACACCCTGTATATACAGCGTGGTCCACGCAACTTGCACACCTATAATAATCTCCAAAGTATGCGTTGCACAGAAAAGTTTTGTATACAGAAGTTGCATGGTCTGAAGGGTTGCATTATGTAGTGTATGTATTTTTTTTACAGGTGGAAGCGTGTCGGAGATTTGAAGGTCGACTTTGTTTTTTTTAAATGGAATACTATATTTTTTGTAGCAAAATATGGAAGAATGTTAAATGCTGAGTAATAAAGTATTGACCCTCATTTGTCCTAAACCTAATAATTAACGAGTAATTGCACTTTATTTATTCCTGAATATTTTCTTCGCGTCATTTCAAGTTAGAAATTCAACCTTTAAGTACCTGTAAGTATCTGTGATAAGGTTGAATTTCTAACTTGAAGTGACGCGAAGAAAATATTCAGGAATAAATAAAGTGCAATTACTCGTTAATTATTAGGTTTAGGACTAATGAGGGTCAATACTTTATTACTCAGCATTTAACATTCTTCCATATTTTGCTACAAAAAATATAGTATTCCATTTAAAAAAATCAAAGTAATTTCCATTAAAAAAAAAATATATATATATATATTTCTCTCACCCTGTATAACTATATGTTATTTATATATATATATATAAATAACATATAGTTATACAGGGTGAGAGAAATATATATATATATATTTTTTTTTTAAATGGAAATTACTTTGATTTTTATATATATTATTTATATATTTATATATACTTATATATTTTATTTATATATTAGATATATATATATATATATACATACAGGGTGTCCCAAAATAAGTGTAACTCCCGGAAATGGGAGGTTCCTTGGGTCATTTGAAGTGACATTTGCCGTTACAAAAATGGTGTCCGCGGCTTTGTTTAGGATTTATTATCGGAAAAGCACGGACTACACTAGTTTTGGGACACCCTGTATACATATGTATGTACAGGGTGACTCACGACAAACAAGCCACCTAAATAGCTCTGCTAGGATTAGAGATAGAAGAAAATGTTAGAGAGAAAAGTTGTACTGTTAAACGGGGCAAATATGGTAATATAAAAAATGTTCCGATTATAGTCGTTTTCAAGGTCTTTTAAAGGTCATCGATCAGTTTTAAATAGCACCATATATTTTTAACATCGCAGTATTGTAGCTGCTGTCAAGACGAGTTCAACGATGCGGTACACTATGACCTTCAAATGACCTTGAACTCATTAATAGATATAGTTTAACTACTCTGTTTGACTTCTGCGGACTCACCCTGTATAATTTCATTAAAATAAAGAAGTAATTGCTTTCAAATATTCCTAGTGGGTGAAATTGATTTACCAAAGGGTAAATTTGGAGTGCAACACCTACAATTAACAAAAATTGATGCACAAAAGGGATTCCTATGTTAACAATTTTCTGCAACGAATATCTCCACTGGAAAAGTTGCCGAAAAAGCTGAGATCAAAGGTTCATTGAAGAACACGAAATTTCCCTAGACTGTGTGGTCCACTTACAAAAACGGCCGCTAATTAAAACGTAACGAGTAAACTGGCTCCGATGCGTTTAGATTAGTTCCACGAAGGAATTAAACATGCAAATTTCCGACTCGTTCGAGTTTATTTACGCTGAGCGGTTTTGCTCGTGCAAGAGAGAGAGTCGGATGATCTTTCAGACCCTTTTATATTCCTCTCCGGTTGAGTCCACCCACGCTGAAGACTTAATTCGTTCGATCGGACGTGCTGATTTAATCGCAAACACTCGGACGCTATAGAACCGGCAGAGAAGTGTGTGCACGCTTTTTGTTGGCCGGACAATGGCCGATCCGCCGGTGTCTTAATTAGTAACTCGAGAATTCTTCCTCTTGGTCCATCACAACGTCCTACATTTCAACGTCGAACCTCATGTTTTCCATCTTTCTTCAGATACACCTAAAAAATTATTAGATCATAACGAAAATTTTCACTCGTGATTCTACCGTCCAGTGGTTCTCAACCTTTTCGAAATCAGGCAACATTTTTGATTATATAAAAAAATTGCGGAACACCGAAATTAACGATCCAAAAAACGAACGAAAACATCTCAGGAGAAATAAATATATTATTAAATATATTTAATATATTTTGCGGAATTGAGCGAAACACTTGCAGAAGCTCGCCGAAGACCGGTTCAGAACCAGTATTCTACACTCTCGGTTTCGTAGAAATTGATGTAAGAAAGCTGCCGTAAAATTAATTTCAAGGTCAAAAAGTTAACAACTTTTTTCTGTTCCATCCTATTCTACTCGTTACAAAAGGATAATATTTTTAAATTTATTTTTCTGTCGCCACAATTATATTTCTTATTTTTAAATTGAAATGTGAAGGATTTATTATCAATTGCAACTGGTTTCTGTAGCATTTCGCATCGATGTAGTGGACGTCCGAATATTAATGGCGGTATTCACTTTTACATTCTAGATTTTAATCGAAATATGTCTGTATATCTCGATCGTATTATTGTTAATAATAAATGTTCAATGTTCTCGACGCTACGTTTCGATCATATTTTTATAGACGCAATACAAATGCATCTTGAAAATGATTCAAACTAGAATCGAAACATTGATGATTATTTGATAATCTGTAAAATTGTTTTTTGATTTAGCAGTAGTAAATTGATCGAAACGCAGCGCCGAGAACATTGAACATTTATTTCTAATCGAAATGTTTAAAATTTAACAATGTTGAAATATACAGTGGGCTACGAAAGTATTTGAACGCACTTTAAAACAAACGACCTGACTTTTTTCGAGCAACTAGAAAAAATTACAATTGCTGAGAATTATTTCAGAAAGTCAAGGATGCATCTTATAACTTTTGTATGTACATTTAAAATATGCGTTTTGTAGATGTATGTTTGTTATACACATGCTGAAAATTTAATCGAAATCGGTTGACGCAGAAATAACCGACACGCATCGAAAGATGTAAGAATCTGTGGATTTTAAGCAGAAATTGATCAAAAGTCGCGAAAAACCATGATTTTCACCACATTTAACCACTTGTAGCTCTTGGGTATGTTAATCCATTTTAATGTAATTTTCAGCATGTCTATAACTAATGTAGATCTGCAAAAAATATATTTTAGATTTTCAGTAAGGGTATCAATAAAGTTTTATAAATTTTAGTTTATAAAATTAAATAAACTGATGAAGTTTTATAAACTTTAGTATGTAAAACTAAATAAACTAAATAAACTAATGGAGTTTTATAAACTTTAGTATATAAAACTAAATAAACTAATAAAGTTTTAAAAAACTTTCTTAGTTTCTTTATTTTTGCATTCTTTAATAACAATCCTAGATCTGCAAAAAATATATTTTTAATTTTCATTAAGGGTAACAATAAAGTTTTATATTCTTTAGTTTATAAAACTAAATAAATTAATAAAGTTTTAAAAAAACTTTCTTAGTTTCATTATTTTTGCTTCCTTTATTATATTCTTTATTATATATTAAAAATTTCTTTATTTTTGCATGCAACCTTATAAATTGTAGCTTTTGGGTATGTTAATCGATTTTAATGTAATTCTCAGCATGTCTATAACAAACCTAGATGTGCAAAAAATATATTTTCAATTTTCGTTATGGGTACCAATAAAGTTTTACAAACTTTAGTTTATAACACTAAATGAACTAATGATGTTTTATAAACTTTAGTTTTGTAGCTCTTGAGTATGTTAATCGATTTTAATGCAATTTTTAGCATGTCTATAACTAACATATATTTTAAATTTTCATTATAGGGGTACCAATAAAGCTTATAATTTATAACTAAAGTTTATAAGACTAAATAAACTAATAAAGTTTTAAAGAAACTTTCTTAGCTTCTTTATTTTTGCTTTCGTTATTATATTCTTTATTATATATTAAAACTTTCTTTATTTTTGCATGCAACCTTACAAATTGTAACTTTTGGAAAGTCTTCCTTGCAGATCATTTAGAAACCAGTGCTTCTAATTGTTTACAAAACATCAGGTCGTTTGGTAGAGTTGTAAAAAAGTTGTACGGTTTTAAAGTGCGTTCAAATACTTCCGTAGTTCACTGCATGTGTCGTGTTTCCTATTAATTCAGTAAATTTGAAGCGTTTTCTTCGGTTTGGGATGAAAAATCATTAAAAAGGAGTATTTAAATGCCACAACAGGAATTCATCAAATACGTTTGGCCAAAGGAAGTGGCGCCATAGAAGACAAAGGTTCCATTGTCTTTTCAGAGACGAATTTAATCATCGTCTCCTGGAGAGTAAGATCGACAGAGATATTTGGTTTCGGGGACAATTGGGGATTCAACGTCTTAATTAGTACTCCGATCCACGAGCCACCGTGATCGAAACGTTAGATCTTGCTTGCTGCGGCCATGCCGTGTTCCCTTCTTTCAAGATACCATCGAACAGAAATTCTTAAAGCCTGGAAACGATGTACACGTTAAAAAGCAATTATAGAACCTACAAAAGGTTTTATAGCCGATTGATGACAGATTTTTTAAAAGAGATTCCAATTCCATTCTAGTTCTTAAAAAGAATTGCTTATTGTAAAACAAACGATTGCAATAACGTCGAAGTCTCAAGAAACATAACTTTTCATAAGGTTTAGAAGTTTCTTTCAAGTGTAACCCCCTAGTTTCTGTTTTAAATGTTTTTGTCCATTTTTCACACAGTAAGTATGTATATGAAGTTTATTTTCTCTGTTTTTTTTTTGAACCACACGGTTGGTAAATAATTGTTATCATATTAAAAATAATTTTTTTTGTTTTCTCTTCATATTTTTCAGACGCAAAGATGTCTCTTTGAAAAAGATCCACGTAGGGATAGAAACGTTTGAAACATGCTTAAATAATTGCACATTTGTTGTTTTCTATAAATGATCGAACCTAGCGTCGATATCATTCAATTATATTACTAAATTTCGATCGAGAAGAATTTACCGTTTTTTATAACTTTTAGTATGTTTTTAATTATTTTTCTGTCGCCACAATTGTATTTCTTATTTTTAAATTGAAATTTGATGGAGATCCATTTATTATAATAATTTTGAGTTTTAACGATCGTAAATTGTTGTTTAGGCACAAGTGATATCGGCCCTACAGGTTCGATCAAAGATTCAAAAATTAGCAATTTTGCAGAATTATAATTTCAACGTTTCGGTTCGGGTTTTGGTTTTGAACCATCATCAAGAAAAGTCCGCGTCTGTGGAATTTAATAGACACTGTTACTTATTAACACCGGAAATTTTATGGTTTAGACAAGAGGTAATATACATACTAATATACATACAGAAACATCGTAGATCTAACTAGCCAATCAGATGTCAAGGATCAAGAGACACCAAATCAATGTTTGGCGCGAAATTCAAATTTTAAATATCCATCAACAAACTTCCAACCAATGTATTACCAAAAATTGATAGAAAAATTAGCAATCATTTTATGTGAGAAATTTCATATAACGATGTTAATGTGTTTAACCATATTTATAAAAACTGGAAGTCATATGTTAGATTATTATAGAACATCATCATAAATTAATTGATTCAGTAATGTAGTGTAAATTTCATTAATCTCAGGTTTTTCGTACCTAAGATTGACACTTTGATGTTTAATCATGCGAACAGTTTCTAATAATAATCTTTGGTGTGAATTACTTTCTTTATCCAGTATTTTGACATTTTCAAAATCAAAGGTCGGGGTTGGGGCGAAGAGGACACAACAATCCAGGAGTAGTCTTTAAAAATTTCCAGTTTACCTTATATACTAAACTAAACTAAAGAGGATTCGTTTATAGATGATATGTGTAAATTTTTATGGCGCTGTGAGGTGAACTAGGCTGGCGATGATCTCTTTTTACAAATAATTGAAGATATTCTATATAAAATAGAAAGTCCGTAAGTTGGTAAAGTAGAGCGCGACATTGAAATGATAAAAAAAATTTTTTTCTTTGCGCCAAAAATCCTTCTGGCAATCGTCATTTTAGTAAAAAAAGAACATATTTTCAAAATTTCATCGAATTCTGATTTTTGCTATAACCGGAAGTTTCGCCTTAGAATCTATACTATCTCTTCACTCTTAGTTATTAGTATCTCCTTAATAATAATATTATATGTTTGTTCTTTTTTTGTATTAAAATACTGTAATGGTTTGTTTTATATTATTATTTTACTGCTTTTATTAATAATATTTGATTATAACATATGTTCCTTTATTAAATATTTGTACATAACAAAATTGTTAATATTTTTTTAGTTCATTATTTTTTGTATAAAACTTATAAATGTGGCACAGAAACAAATTAAAAAAGTTATTATTTTACTGCTTTTATTAATAATATTTGACTATAACATATGTTCCTTTATTAAATATTTTACATAACAAAATTGTTAATATTTTTTTAGTTCATTACTTTTTGTATAAAACTTATAAATATGGCACAGAAACAAATTAAAAAAGTTATTATTTTACTGCTTTTATTAATAATATTTGATTATAACATATGTTCCTTTATTAAATATTTTACATAACAAAATAGTTAATATTTTTTTGTATAAAATTAAAAAATATGGCACAGAAACAAATTTAAAAAGTTACTATTTTACTGCTTTTATTAATAATATTTGATTATAACATATGTTCCTTTATTAAATATTTTACATAAAAAAATTGTAAATATTTCTTTAGTTCATTATTTTTTGTATAAAACTAATAAATATGGCACAGAAACACAGAAGCACAGAAAAAATACCGAATATCGATAATGTATTTTTAGTCGGGTATTGCAAACCCTAATTATATCTCAATTTCATATCCACGAAATTTCAGAAATCATACAGAATTTTAGGTCGAACGAATCTTCAATTTTCGAGTTGAAATAGCTCCGAGTGCAATAGGTTAATAAATCTCAGCACAGCTTAGAATTTAATTCTTGCTGCTTATAATCGGACAGTGAAAATCGAAACGTCGAAAAAAGTTTCATTTTGTTGAACAGTGTAATAGAAAAGCGAAATACAGGTTTTTAATACACCATTATAGTGTACGCGTTGCAAGAGATATTCGTATCTGGAATTTCGTGCCAGGGTGTGTTCTCGAAATACCGTTGCCATAAAGATAATACACTCGGAAGGTATTAATTCATTTTATGGAGCGGCAGCCTTATTCTTCGTTAATCAAAGACGCGTCGCTTCATTTATTTCAGCGTGATTGCATAACCCACTCGAAAACGTGTTCTTCAATAAGAAGAGTCGGCTACTCGAAAAGTCATGTTCGCCATCATGGCGGACGCTGTGCGATATATTTGCTGCCAGCTCGTCGATTATGATTTATTGCTACCACTGCTTACTGGTTCACCAACGTGCATTAAGTCCGTCTTGTAATTCTATGCACGAATTAAATGCCTCTAAGATTTGATTCCCGACAAACGCACAGGAAATCCGAAGAATACAGAACCGGATGTATTTAATTGCTTGTAAATATTCATGAACGATAATGTTACCATTAAATCCGTTTCCAGTTATTAATTAATTACAGCGTGTATAATTCGATTAACATATCAGTGTCATTTAAAATGTCGTTTCACTGACGTCTCTATATACATGTGTACTTACATTCTTTTTTTAGTGCGTCCCGTTCAATTAAATTGTATTACTTTCGAATTTCGGACACGACATGGACCCTGATTTATTTTAACCCTCTCATTGTGTTCTGAACAATATAATTACATAAGCCGTTTATTTTGAAAATAGCTCGAATCCATTTAAGTTTATTCTGCGTTTCAATGAAATAAAAAACACTTAAGGGTTTTCTTAAATAAATAAAAGGAATATTGATTTATTTTTATTTCCTTTGCGTTAATTACAAGGTAACGGTAATAGAAATCAAAGTAAACTATCAGATAAACCAACATTATTATAATATTTAAATTACATTAACATTGATATAGGTCATTGATTTAGAGTGAGTCTAGAATGGCCCCTGATATCGGACATAGTAAACATGTGTAAACTAACGCATAATACTCTTAAAATAATTTACAATGATCGCAAATATAGTCGTCGAAACATTCAGGGATGTCGGCACAAGCTTCGTGAGCCCATTCTTGGCATTTTGAGCAATGTATCCAGTCCTCATTATTGGTTTCCAAACAAACCACACAAACTGTCTCTCTTTATTAAAGGCTTAGTGGATCGTGCCATCTTGTTAGCAAACCCAGAATTTAGGGCAGAAAATTTATCTTTAGTAACACAAGTATTAAAACGTAATAATTTTCCTATTTCTTTTGTTTCCAACATTATAAAATTTAACCTTTATTATATTATAATATATGTGTATATATATATACAGGGTGTTCACGCTATTACTAGCCAGCATTTTTTTTGTAAATAGTAAATATTAGAAAAAAATGATAGAGGAAAAAGTAGTACTGTTTTTTATGCGCAACATAATGACATATGCATTTTTGTTTTACTTTCTTCCATTTCTTCCATTTCTGACCTTGCATGACCTTGAAGGTCATTGTATAGTACATGGATGAATTCGTCTTGACACACGCTTTCATACGACCTAAAAAAATGTATAGCATTCCATTTAAAAAATTGAAGGTCACCTTCATTTCTATCAAAATAATGTAAATAAAACAAAAATGCATGTGTCATTGTGTTGCGCATAAAAAACAGTACTATGTTTTCCTCTATCATTTTTTTCTAATATTTACTATTTACACAAAAAATGCTGGCTAGTAATAGCGTGAACACCCTGTATATGTATATAAATATATATAATATATATAATATATATATAATATATATAATATATATTATAAATTTAACCTTTATTATAGAAGAAAGGATTTTCCAAATTTTTCATCCTTGTCTAGTCGCTCAACTAAAACAGGATAAAATAATTTCAGCAGGTCCTATCAATTATAAAAATAAAATTTATCTTTAGTAAAACAAGTATTAAAACGTAATAATTTTCCTATTTCTTTTGTTTCCAACATTATAAAATTTAACCTTTATTATAAATTTAACCTTATTATATTATAATATATATATATATATATATATATATATATATATATATATATATTGAATTTATAATAAATTTAATAATAAATTTAAATAATTATTTTAATTATTTTAATTTATTTTAATTAATTAAATTTATTAATTAAAATAATTAATAAATTTAACCTTTATTATAAAAGAAAGGATTTTCTATTAATATTCTATTATTAATGTACTAAATTGTCCATTAATTTAATTTGGTCTCGGTACATTTGTGTCCAAAAGTACTGTGCGCAATTCTATTTGTGTCCAATAGAGATGTGTCCAATCCTTCATGTGTCCAATGATGTTGTTTCTAAAAGATATGTGTCCAATAGCTAAGTTTTCAATCGTACTGTGTCTAATCGAGCCACCCCCTTTAAAAACTATGGTTCTAAGTGCCAACTTAGAGGGCTATTTTCACCCCTTTAAAGTGAGTGCCGATAAAAAGAGCCACGTGTCAAATATTTTTCAAAGAACTATATTTCACATAAGTTTCATAAAAATCGGTTTATATCAACTGAATATGTTCCCTTGTTAGATTTATTGCAGTCACAGACTGAAAATCTGCAATTTTCACCATCTTGAAACGTTTGCAGCTCATTACAACATCGACCGATTTTGACGAAATTTTCGGAATGTGTTTAATTGACAGAGATCTACAAAATGTATTTTTGTAAATTTTCAATATAGACACACATAAAAAATCTGTAAAATGTAAGTTTTAGTCCTATTTCTACAATTCCGATCAATTGCAATTTTTGAAAAAATTTTTTTCACATCCCGCAGTAAACCAATTGCTCTAGCTTCAATTTTATATATTAATAGTTAAGTATATTATTAAGTATATTCTACTATTAATAGAATAGTACAATATTAAGAAAGTTATCGTCTTCTTTACAGCATCCGAATATTAATTCGTGTCACTGTATATTCCGTGTTTACATTCTATTCATCTTTCGTATAAAAGACAAATTTGTTGACAAAAGAAATCCAATTATTAAGTATAACGGTTCAGCATTTATAAAGGAATTAAATCAAATTTTGGCATGAGCCGTTTCACAATCGCGATTCGAGCATAAAATGGGGCAGTGACATTTCGCGAAAGAAAAAGAAACTCGTGGAGAGAACCGTTAATGTACACCCTCGGCTTGCTCGTGCATCCTCGTGCATCAGAGGACACAATTTTATATCTAGCGCCGTTCAAATTTATGTTATTGTCACTGCGTACGTTACGAATGAAATAATATGGAGTATGTATGAAATGCGGTTGCCAACAGCGCGATTGTACATATTTTAAGGTCAGTGAAATGGACACCTGCAAATTTGCATGAAGCGGAGGGACACAAGAACCTATAGCATCTCGATGAATGCCCGAAAATGGAGTGGCCAGTGACATGCAACTTTTTGAAATCTTTAACATTAAAGTTAATTAAAATTAAAATCAATAAATAATTTTGTATCCTCGGTCGGTATCACGCCATTCTGTGATATAACAATAAGAATTGTTATAATAAATGATAAACAAATGAAAAGCGTGCGTTAGGATACGAATTATTTCTCCCATCCACTTATTATCTAGATTATTCTCCTTTTAATAAACTTTTTCGTTTTTAATAAACCACATATATTGTGCGAATTGATCATATATGTACATATATATTATCCCAGACAGCACAGGACGTCCTCAAGATGTCCACTTTACGTTCATTTTAGGTCTGAACGCCCTACGTCCTGGAAGGACGTGTTAAAAACGTCTTGATAACATCATTTTCGGGACGTTCGTTTTACGTCCAAAATAAGACATTTTGAAAACACTTATCTGGAGACATTCATTTTACGTCCAAAATAAGACATTTCGAAAAGATTTTTCTGGGGACATTCGTTTTACGTCCAAAATGAGACATTTTGAAACTATGTTTCTGGTGACGTTCGTTTTACGTACAAAGTAAGACATTTTTAAAACATTTTTCTGGGGACATTCATTTTACGTCCAAAATAAGACATTATTAAAACATTTTTCTAGGGAAAATCATTTTACGTCGAAAATAAGACATTTTGGAACTATCTTTCTGGGGATATTTGTTTTACATCCAAAATAAAACATTTTGAAAACATTTTTCTGGGGACATTCGTTTTACGTCCAAAATAAGACATTTTTAAAACTTTTTTCTGGGGATATTTGTTTTACATCCAAAATAAAACATTTTGTAACCATCTTTTTGGTGACATTCGTTTTACGTTCAAAGTAAGACATGTTGAAAACATTTTTCTGGGGATATTTGTTTTACATCCAAAATAAGACATTTTGTAACCATCTTTTTGGTGACATTCGTTTTACGTTCAAAGTAAGACATTTTGAAAACATTTTTCTGGGGATATTCGTTTTACGTCCAAAATAAGACATTTTGAAAACGTCTTTTTCGGAACATTCATTTTACGACCAAAATGAGACATTTTGAAACTATGTTTCTGGTGACGTTCGTTTTACGTACAAAGTAAGACATTTTTAAAACATTTTTCTGGGGACATTCATTTTACGTCGAAAATAAGACATTTTGGAACTATCTTTCTGGGGATATTTGTTTTACATCCAAAATAAAACATTTTGAAAACATTTTTCTGGGGACATTCGTTTTACGTCCAAAATAAGACATTTTGTAACCATCTTTTTGGTGACATTCGTTTTACGTTCAAAGTAAGACATTTTGAAAACATTTTTCTGGGGATATTCGTTTTACGTCCAAAATAAGACATTTTGAAAACGTCTTTTTCGGAACATTCATTTTACGACCAAAATGAGACATTTTGAAACTATGTTTCTGGTGACGTTCGTTTTACGTACAAAGTAAGACATTTTTAAAACATTTTTCTGGGGACATTCATTTTACGTCCAAAATAAGACATTATTAAAACATTTTTCTAGGGAAAATCATTTTACGTCGAAAATAAGACATTTTGGAACTATCTTTCTGGGGATATTTGTTTTACATCCAAAATAAAACATTTTGAAAACATTTTTCTGGGGACATTCGTTTTACGTCCAAAATAAGACATTTTTAAAACTTTTTTCTGGGGATATTTGTTTTACATCCAAAATAAAACATTTTGTAACCATCTTTTTGGTGACATTCGTTTTACGTTCAAAGTAAGACATGTTGAAAACATTTTTCTGGGGATATTTGTTTTACATCCAAAATAAGACATTTTGTAACCATCTTTTTGGTGACATTCGTTTTACGTTCAAAGTAAGACATTTTGAAAACATTTTTCTGGGGATATTCGTTTTACGTCCAAAATAAGACATTTTGAAAACGTCTTTTTCGGAACATTCATTTTACGACCAAAATGAGACATTTTGAAACTATGTTTCTGGTGACGTTCGTTTTACGTACAAAGTAAGACATTTTTAAAACATTTTTCTGGGGACATTCATTTTACGTCGAAAATAAGACATTTTGGAACTATCTTTCTGGGGATATTTGTTTTACATCCAAAATAAAACATTTTGAAAACATTTTTCTGGGGACATTCGTTTTACGTCCAAAATAAGACATTTTGTAACCATCTTTTTGGTGACATTCGTTTTACGTTCAAAGTAAGACATTTTGAAAACATTTTTCTGGGGATATTCGTTTTACGTCCAAAATAAGACATTTTGAAAACGTCTTTTTCGGAACATTCATTTTACGACCAAAATGAGACATTTTGAAACTATGTTTCTGGTGACGTTCGTTTTACGTACAAAGTAAGACATTTTTAAAACATTTTTCTGGGGACATTCATTTTACGTCGAAAATAAGACATTTTGGAACTATCTTTCTGGGGATATTTGTTTTACATCCAAAATAAAACATTTTGAAAACATTTTTCTGGGGACATTCGTTTTACGTCCAAAATAAGACATTTTTAAAACATTTTTCTGGGGACATTCATTTTATGTCGAAAATAATACATTTTGGAACTATCTTTTTGGTGACATTCGTTTTACGTTCAAAGTAAGACATGTTGAAAACATTTTTCTGAGGATATTTGTTTTACATCCAAAATAAGACATTTTATAATCATCTTTTTGGTGACATTCGTTTTACGTTCAAAGTAAGACATGTTGAAAACATTTTTCTGGGGATATTCGTTTTACGTCCAAAATAAAACATTTTGAAAACGTCTTTTTCAGGACGCTGGTTTAACGTCTGAAAGAAAACGTTTTAAAGGCAACTTCTTCGGGGAGTATTACAGGTCCAAAAATGTTAATTAAGTATATACATATATTTGATTGGACGTGTGAGAAGAAAAGACTGAAGGGGTCCCAGTTCCTTTTCACATGACAGATGACATTTATATAATAAAGTTTAATTGTAGGAAATATGTATACCTGATATTGTTGTACTTCCTTGACAAGGGTGATTCCTGAGCATTATTGATCTCAATCAATTAGGTATCACCCCTTTTGAAGGAGGTACAAAGTTTTTAGGATAACCTGTATATTACTCCATTATACATTATATGATGTGTTGGTGGCTTCTCAGATATCGACAATAATTAAAAATAAACTGCAGATCTTTATGCAAAATAAAAATATTTATCATTGATTGTTGGAACCAAGAGTTACATAAAAATTGATTTCATCCTTTAAGGACTTTGTTACATTAAAAGCAACATTACAAAATTTTTGAATTTTTAAAATCTTTTCCTTTTTTTATATTTCTCTCAAACTCTCAACCAATTTCATCATAGATAAGAGTTGGGCAAAAATTTAATCAACGATTGACGAATAAATTTCTGCTTCAATCGTTAATCGCAATTAACAAATAAAATCCTACTTTAGTCGTTAATTACGGTTAACGATTACATTCTTTTCAATTGTAATCGTCAATCGGATAATTGATTAATGATTAACTTCTGAAATTTCGAAATGAAATCCGGAATCAAAACTGTATGCATACTGCAAAAATGTAAACTTAGTTTTTCTTAAGATATATTTTTGTCAAATCTCTCTTTCTCTCCCTCCCTCTCTATTTCCCCCCCTCCTTATTACAATTTATAGATAAACTGTGTGACGATTAACTTCAACGATTAATTAAATCAGTCTCCGATTTTTCGATGATTTCTTTTTTAATTCGACGATTGACGATTAACTTCATCAATCGATTGAATCAATCGTCGATTTTTCAATGATTACCTTTTTTAATCGTACACATTAATTAATCTATCTCGGTTAAAATTTTAATTGATTAATGCCCAACTCTGTCATAAATGCATAAAGATCTGTAGTCTAATACCCAGATAGCACACAGATATCTTGAAAACGTCTTAAATACGTCCGCTGTCGGACATTCAATATATTTTATGGACGTCTTGAATGTCCTCCGAAAGACTTACAAAAGTTTTCTCAACGGCCTGTGTTATAAAACCGTACGTTTTAAAGACGTCCCAAGAATATATATATTTATATATTATAGAATACATATACTTAATTTATAGAATGTATATACTATAATAATAATAATAATAATAATAATAATAATAATAATAATAATAATATAGAATATATACACTTAATTAACATTTTTGGACGTGTAATATTCGCCGAAAAAGTTGTCTTTAAAACGTTTTATCTCAGACGATAAACCAGCGTTCCGAAAAAGACGTTTTCAAAATGTCTTACTTTTGACGTAAAACGAACGTCCCCCGGAAAATGTTTTCAAAATGTCTTATTTTGGACGTAAAATGAATGTTCCGAAAAAGATGTTTTCAAATGTCTTATTTTGGACGTAAAATGAATGTCCCTAGAAAAATGTTTTCAAAATGTCTTACTTTGAATGTAAAACGAACGTCACCAGAAAGAAAGTTCCAAATTTTCTAATTTTGGACGTAAAATGAATGTTCCGAAAAGACGTTTTCAAAATGTCTTATTTTGGACGTAAAACGAATGTCCCCAGAAAAATGTTTTCAAAATGTCTTATTCTGCACGTAAAACGAATACTCCGAAAAAGACGTTTTCAAAATGTCTTACTTTGGACATAAACGAACGTCCCTAGGATAATGTTTTCCAAATGTCTTACTTTGGACATAAACGAACGTCCCCAGAAAAATATTTTCAAAATATTTTATTTTGGACGTAAAACGATCGTTCCGCAAAAGACGTCTTCAAAATGTCTTATTTTGGACGTAAAACGATCGTTCCGCAAAAGACGTCTTCAAAACCTCTTATTTTGGACGTAAAACGAACCTCCCTAAAAAGATGTTATCAAGACGTTTTTAATATGTCCTTCCAGGACGTAGGACGTTCAGCCCTGAAATGGACGTAAAATGGACCTCTTGAGGACATCCTGTGCTATCTAGGTAAGAAGTATTGTCTATATAACAATCAAGTTAACACGCTCACAAAAAATAAATTTGCTGCAGTTGACTTGGGAGGGTCCCGTCACACGTCGTTCACCAAGAAAACATCTAAACTAGACCGACAGTAATATGATATCGGTGAACGCATTGTGGTTTCGAAACGATGCCATAGATTACAGGACGTATCGCGTGACTGGAACACAGATCGATGTAAACGAGCGAGTAATCGCTAACCACAAATCGCCAACCCTAGTCCTGTCACAGAGAAACACGAATGTCGATTAAGCTTGTGAAAGATGAATCCTATTGAAACCAATGACGGAAAAAGTAAATTTCGAGACAAAATAACACCGAGCGCAAAGGGTTAATAATCGATCCGAGGGAACTAGATCTCCACTAGGCTCCGTCATTATCGAAATCCAACCACTTTCAACGTCTGCAGGCTAATACAGTAGAGTGTGTAACGGCGAAGAGGGGCCTAAAGAGGCCCGTAAATTTACGAACGTTAGCCTTTTTTTTTCTCTCAAACTACACGCGAGTTGGGAGGCAGATGCACCCCCGCGAGCGAACAGCTGTACGATTGTCCATCTCGTTTCCACGTCCAGTGTTTCATCCTTGGAAACCCCATCGAAAGAGATACGTGGATAAGGATCGCGAAAGTGGGAGAGAAAAAAAGAGAAAGGAAGAAATGTGGAAGGAGAAAGAGAAGGAAGAAGCCGGGGGCACAAAGGGAAAAATAAAGATAGGAGGGGCTAGATAAAGATAGATCAAGGAAAGGGGTGACGTGGGAGGAGCGAGGGGGTGGAAGAGGAGAACCTTCCAGCCGAAGAAAGAACCGAATCACCGCGGACGGTGCCACGCGACCCTTCGGCATCACCAGTTGAAATGTAATAAAAATTGATTGAGAATCTTAGCCCGTCATCGCCGCCGCTTGAACATCTGGCCTTCCTGGCTATCGGCAGTAATCACCGCCGCTCAGGGAATAAAACGTTTTCGAGTGTGATCCATTTAACGGATGTAATGCTCCCCGATACAGGCCAATTAGAGAGGTTCTTTTGCTCGAGCACTGTGCCAACCCTTTGATTAGTTGATTCGAAACATTTATTAAGGGCCAAGCGATAGGATACTACCGTAGGGAAGCAGTCGGTTGGCATACTCTCTCGTTAGCAAAAAGATTCATTTTATTTTCAACCGTTTCAGAACGAGAGTTCCGTTAAATGCTGCGTAATCGTTATTTATGCAACATCCAAGATGCATACGATGACCTGTCCAGTAAACGAACACGCTTCAGTTGCGTGTCTGCTGAAATTAGTATTTGCAAATCATTATTCCATTTCCTGAGTGCTATTTCTTTAAGAGGACTGTGTCATCGTTGAGGATGTTCTGGAGGTACAATGGGAGACAAAAGTACAACAAATTCGAAATCTATCGATACAGGGTGTCCCAAAATTCCTTCAACATCCGGAGATGGGAGATTCCTGAGATGATTTCAAGCGATATTTTCCTTTGCAAAAATAGTGTACGCAGCTTTGTTTAGGAGTTATTAACGAAAAACAAGGACCAATCACAGCGCGTCTACAGCGGACTGATTCTGGCTCGACCAACGGCAACACCGCGCTAAGTGGGACCTGTCCTTAAGTCGGGCTCTGATTGGTCCGTATTTTTCGTTAATAACTTCTAAACAAAGCTGCGGACGGCATTTTTGCAAAGAGAAATGTTTCTGCAAATGATCTAAGGAACCTCCCATTTCCGGATGCTGAAGGAATTTTGGGACACCCTGTATATTGGCAATGAAAGCCATTCTCGAGTATCAGTTCTCTGTATCTCGATCGTCAATTGTTCATAACTAAATTTAATGTTATCGGCGCACTGGTTCGATCAATCAGACAATAAGCAAGTTTGCAAAAATATTACATGAAATTTAATTGAACGTTTCGGTCTCAGTTTAGACTAGGGCTGTAACTTTTCCGAAGCTTCGAAGACTTCGAAGGAACGAAGGGAGCTTCGAAGTTTCGAAGTTTCGAAGCTTCGAAATTTCGCAATCTTATACCGTGTCACGATTTTTGATAAATAAAAATATTAACTGTCAGTCATCGGTGACTGACATTGAACTTTCCGTTTGAACTTTTCGTAATTAAATTATATTTAAACTAGCTGGTTATTGTTGCTCGCTCGCTTCGCGAGCTCGCGGGTAGGACTGCTCTTGCGAAAGGGTTAGTGGTACGCATTGCTAGTGAGGCATACAGCTATTAATGGTTTTTTTTAAATCTTGTGTGTGACTCTCCACGAGCCACACAAAGAACTTCCCGATTCGTTAGTTGTAAGCGGTAACATTAGCATTAACTGCATAATTTAAAAAAAAATGAAATATATATAATTACGTTTGTTTATTTGGTGGAAAATTTCCATCCTCTCGTATAAATTGCATTGTTGAATGAACTTCTTCCGAAAAAAACTAAAAAAACTAAAAAATCTAAAAAACCAATGATGGACCAAAATCTAATTAGCTCTAAGTTATGACGGGGCACATTCATTGCATCATTCATCATTCTGATCGCATTGTTACTTTTTCAGAAAACGTTAACAAAAAATTGGATACCATACAAACGGACATACGCGCGCACACACACACACATACAAACATTTTGATAAAAATAGTCTAAAATGACTCCAATGACCATGAAACGTGAAGATCTGCTAAAAAATCGATTTTCGATTTTCGGGGTAAAAAAACATTAATAGCTGTATGCCCCACTAGCAATGCGTACCACTAACCCTCTCGCAAGAGCAGTTCTACCCGCGAGCTCGCGAAGCGAGCGAGCAACAATAACTAGCTAGTTTTTAGTTTGCTATTCGTACGTTTTAAGAAGGTTATATGTTTTCAGGGAAAGTGATTATAACACTATATTGGACATATAGAGTATGCCCAACCACATGACGTATGTAGTCTTTTGAATTTTCCAAGAAAAAAAAAATTTTTTTTTAAAACTAAAAAACTAAAAAACTACTTGACCAAACTTGACCAAAATCTTATCAGCTCTAAGTTGCAGCGGGGCACTTCCAATGCATCATTCATTATTCTGATCGCGTTATTACTTTTTCTGAAAACGTTAACGAAAAATTTGATACCATAGAAACGGACATACGCGCGCACACACACACACACACACACACACACACACACACACACACACACACACACATACCGACATTTCGATAAAAATAGTCTAAAATGAATCCAATGACCATGAAACGTGAAGATCTGTTAAAAATTCGATTTTCGATTTTCGGGGTAATTACCATAATTTCCCTATGAATCGGGAAGTTAAAAATTGCATTCTATTAATTTTCGGGATCATATCACGAATGTACTTAAAAAATAATTGATGACGTATCTACCGTGGCCGTCATAATAATTTACTACGGAGAGAAGTTCGAAATTAGAAACTTTGATTCTCCATCGCCTTCGAATTTCCAGAAAGCGAACCTTTGAAATTTCGAAGTTTCGAAGCTTCGAAGGTTCTGCAATCGAAGCTTCGACATTCGAAGGAAAGTTGCAGCCCCAGTTTAGACCATCTTCAAGAATAGAACATTTCAGTATTGCGTCTGTAAGAATTAATCAAAGACAATTTGTAAAGCGTGATTTATACATATAAGCAAAAACTTGAATTCAGAAACAAAAACTTACATGCTTATAAAAAGTATTAATTTAAATTCTTAAAGAATACGGAACAACATGTTGGTTCCATGCCAGTGACACGTGGACTGAGCAAATCTTATAGATTTGAAACGAAAACGAATCAACGAACATAGATCTCTGTATTGGCCAATCAATAGATGGCGGCAAATACGAATCCTTTCTTAACCTTTACAAATTGTCTTTGATTAATTCTTACAGATGCAATACTGAAATGTTCTACTCTTGAAGATGGTCTAAACTGAGACCGAAACGTTCAATTAAATTACATGTAATATTTTTGCAAACTTGCTTATTGTCTAATTGATCGAACCAGTGCGCCGATAACATTAAATTTAGTTATTCACGAGTATATTTTGCATTTAAAAAATAGATCAATTTAAAAAGCTTTCGTTTAATTAGTGAATTTCATGTTACATTTATTTTTCAATCAAATTGTCTTCATATTATAAAAAAAATTGTAAATGATAAAGATCATGGTGAATCATGGTTCCACGGCCGTGGGCTTCCTAGAAACTTTGTTACATTTGTCAATAGATGCCGCTTCAACCATTATAATTTAAACGCGTCGTTAGCCAGAGTAAAATTTATTACAGACAGCACTTGTGAGTGTGGAGTTGAATCTCAAGATCTTGATCGCGTCATATGGCAATGCCCAAAATATGAAGACGAACGTGATACGCTACTTTTTACTCTATTTCGACACAAGTACTGTCTCCCGACTTGTATAGGATGCTTCCCATGCGGTCCAGACATCAAGGGTCTGCTAATTATTTTCAATTTTTTTAAGCGTTGCGCACTAAACTTAATATTAATTTATAATTCAAAAGGTTAATTCAATGAAATTAAATGTTTAGTGCTCAACGCTTAAAAATATCGAAACTAAACTTAACTTAACTTAATATTAATTAATAATTCAAAAGGTTAATTCAATGAAATTAAATTTTTAGTGCGCAACGCTTAAAAAAATCGAAACTTAACTCAACTTAACTTAATATTAATTTATAATTCAAAAGGTTAATTCAATGAAATTAAATTTTTAGTGCGCAACGCTTAAAAAAATCGAAACTTAACTCAATTTAACTTAATATTAATTTATAATTCAAAAGGTTAATTTAATGAAATTAAATTTTAAGTTAAGTTAAGAGGCGCATTAAGACAACATGTAATACACTAATGGACTCATGTACTGAATATGCTAAATAAACCATATCTGGTTTAAAGCATTAAATAAATAAATATTTGTACCCTCCCAATGAACCTATATTCAGTGGTCTACAGTACTTTTTTTTTATTATTAAGCATTTAAACCCTTTTGGGTTTATTATGCTTTACATGAATAGTATTAGTAAATACAGTAGTTTCGAATACAGGAGTAATACAATAGGAATTCTATAATAATTGAATGAATATAAGAACAATGTCTATTAACGCTAAATATGTAGGTTACAGTTTAGGAAAAAGCAGTGGATGCTAGTTTGTCACGTTTTACGTAGAAAGTTGAAATTTGGAACACAAGTAGGTGCACGGATATGTTTTTTTTCTAGCAATCCTAGAGGAATAAGTGCTAAGACGAAATTAGTAGTATACCTTTACAAATAAGCCAGCTACTGATTTTTCTACGAAAAATTATTCTAGTAAATATTTTTAGCAATCGTCAGAAATTAACTGTTTTCATTTGGTATGAATATTACCTACAGATTCATATATCCGTATTTAATGCGAACCCGCTCTTCTTAGGATTTTAGGACCGTTTCCTTGCGGTCAGTATGGGTTACAGTAATCTTCCTTGGTTAACCGGGTTTTGGTTTGGTTTAGGCGTCGGGGTAAAATCCCAGCTTTAATTCCTGCTTACTAACAGGTAGACACGTTATCTGGACGAAATGGTCGCTTAAGAAAACTAGACTGTAGATCTTTATACAAAATAAAATTTTTCCAAGTTAACTGTAACGGACATAAATTAACACAAATTAAATGATAGCATGTTCCTTCTTTTGGGAAAGAGAAAGAGAAAATGAAAGAAAAAATTCAAGAATTAATGGTTACGATAGAAAACTATGAAGACGTTAAAAGAAATTAAGCATGTATGTATATTATTTTCGACATAGTAGAACTATCAACAGAAGCAATAAACGAAGTAAGAATTACAAGCAAAAAAATAAAATACCATATAAAATAAAATATAGTACAATGCAATAAGATAAATTAATTAACGTGGTATTTACACAATATAATATATATACATATATATATATTATTATTAATTATTATTAATTATTAACAGAAGCAATAAACGAAGTAAGAATTACAAGCCAAAAAATAAAATACCATATAAAATAAATTATAGTATAATGCATTGTACTATATTTTATTTTATATGGTATTTTATTTTTTTGCTTGTAATTCTTACTTCGTTTATTGCTTCTGTTAATAATTCTACTATGTCGAAAATAATATACATACATGCTTAATTTCTTTTAACGTCTTCATACTTTTCTATCGTAACCATTAATTCATGTCGTACACGTATTAATAAGAAATTATTTTTGATTCTTGATGATGAATATGAATGACTGTACAACTCTTTGCAAATTGAATCCTTTCTAAAGTTATTTCACGAATGTAAATACTGTTAATTCAGTTGGAAATTTCATTTTATTTTCTAAGAACACATTCAATCATTTAAAATGTCCTAGCAACAATCGAGAAAAGTTATATTCAGACCGGATAACTCGATAAAAAGTCTAGTAATTTGAGAGGATGACAGCCCTTTTCTATGTTTAATTTGCAGGTTACAACGAATTCAGTGTCGGCGATACAGAAAATTTGAACCAATATTGATTTTCACGGTTTCTTTGACTGCGTTCATTTGTTTAAAGAAGCGTACCAAATACTGCAGAATATTATATCGTGTCTATCGATCGTCGGAAGGCAACAAAAGTTTGAAAAGATTTCGGAGTTTCAGTGTCTGTTCGACACAAGCTAACCAGAAATCCGATCCTTTCCGAAAACTGCACAGCTACGAAAATATTCGTCTAGTGTTGCACAACCCGTTCGCGGAAGCATGCTCGCCTCCATCGTAGAAAACAAGATCCATCTTCGTTCGGGGAGCTGAGCACGTGCTCAAGTGGACATCACCCTCTTTTCGGTGTTCCGACATTGCCTCCTTTTCAATCCACCGCGCGGCTGCACAGTGGCCGAAATCCGGCTGAAATGGACAAAATTCGATAACTCACAAGGGAACCTATTCAGATGAGACCAACCGATTTTGATAAAACTTATGTCAGATATAGTTCTTCGAAAAATATTTGACACGTGTTTTTTTTATCGGCAACCATCCACTTTGAAGGGGTGAAAACAGCCCTCAAAATTCGTGGTCAGAGTCATATTTTCTGATATATCTCAGCCCAGATAGCACAACACATCCTCAAGATGTCCATTTTACGTCCATTTCAGGTCTGAACGTCCTACGTCCTGGAAGGACGAGTTAAGAACGTCTTGAAAACATCTTTTTCGGGACGTCCGTTTTACGTCCAAAATATGTAAGACAATTTGAAAACCTCTTTTTCAGAACGTTCATTTTACGTCCAAATTAAGACGTTTTGAAAACGTCTTTTTCGGGACGCTGGTTTAACGTTTGAAATAAAACGTTTAACAGTATTTTTTTAAGTATTTTTTAATTCATTTAATGTGTTTACTGTTTCAAATTGCACCTACTCATGTTCGTCATCAATGCATAAAATCCACTGCCTAGTCATTAGAAATGTATGTGCTATAGCGAATGTGAAAAGTTACAAACAGCAATCCACTTAAATTTCATTTCATACATATAACATCATGTACAATTATAATCAGGAGCCATAACTGTTATAACCAAAAAGAAAAGAAGTCAAGGAATAACAAATATTTCATCGCCTAAAATCGTATTGGTTATATTAAATAATACTAATTTAATAGTATTAAATAATGTTTGTAACCGCTCATAATAATTACATATCGATGAAGGAAGTTTGTAATAAGTAGTTATTATAATAGTAAAACTTTCAAATGGTAGACAATCAATTATTTATTAAATTTTTTATTCATAAAATGAATTGCTACAATCAAAACTTAAGAGATTTTCTGTTATTTTCATGGTCTGTTAATTCGTCTTGTTGTACGAAACCTGATCAATGAAGTGCACAACTCAGTAGACAACTCAACAATTAAATAAGCAACCGAAATGAATTTTCTCATAAATAATTATTAAGAGCAAGTGAAAAAATATTCGACCATCGATAACTGCTATAAGCAAATGAAATAAATTTCTCTAACTGATAACAGTTATGAGTGATCGAAATTAACTTCTCTCGTTGATAACTTTTATGAGCAATAGAAATGAAGTTCTCTTATAGATAACTACTTTGAACAATCGAAACAATCTTTCTTCATCGACAACAGTTATCGATGGGAGGATCCAACTTTTTTGACAGTAATAACAATAATTGTTACTTGAAACCAGAAAGTATAAAAATCGACATTTATTAATCATTTTGTTCCTTTTACTTTTTTTTGTATTTTGTGTAGATTTTAGAAACAACTTTTTATTAATGATTTTTATTGTCGAAAATTTTAAAATAACTGTTATTTTTGGTTCCTGATTATAATAATTAGACTGTGGATCATTTACGAAGAAATTGGTTGGATCAAATATAAAACATTAAAAGATTAGAAAAATATCAAGATTATTGTACTGTTACTCCAGATGTAACAAAGTTATTAAGGGGACGAAATAAATATTTATTTCAATCCTGCTTCCCAGAATCAATGAAGAACATTTTTATCTTGTATAAAATTCCGCAGTCTGATAATAATTAATAAAACTGCGTACGTGAGGCGCATAAATTGTGTAAATTATATTTGATTTACAAGGAAGCAACGGAATGTGAAACAGTTTAAAAACCAGTCTTTTCAGTGGGTGGTCAATGTATGCGTGGATAGGACTTATCTTGAGGTAAATTACAATTCATTCCAGCCACAATTGTAACGTTGTAGGCACTCAAGGGAAAATGCCACCAGAGAAGAAAATTTTATCGACGATCTCGAAAATCGGAAACAGGTAGCGGCGAGACCTTTTTTCTCGGTGGCTCGACTAATTATGAGATAATTGTATTAATGGACCATCTGATAGTCGGCTACTACAAAGGCTGGGCACAAAGTGGAGTGTCTACTTATGTGGGATAGTTCGATTAAGAGGGTGGACACCATTCGAAAACCGACTACTTCGCTTTTCTCTGTTCTCTGCGAGCAGAACAGTGTAAAAATATTTCAACTGAGAAATACAAGTATTTGCGAACACAATTTTTTTCAACTATGTTATACGCTACTGCTCGTGGACGTATGGACACTTGAAAATTAAGAGAAAAAATAGGTAGAAAAATTGCTACAATAAAAAAACGGTGAGACTTTAGAAACCCCCACCCCTTTCTTTCGACGTGTGACATACGTCATTCTATTCGTTTTGACATGCTGAACACAAAATGTATGTGTGATTTTTGGCTGAAATGAATAGTTTTCGAGATATTCGTGAAAAACTGCAGTTACCACACATTGAATTTTGTGTAAATATCAATGAAAACGCAAACGCAACGTTCGGACTTTGTTTTGAAAAGTAAAAAATGACAGAAAACAGGGTTTCACTCTACATAGGATGAGCATTTAATTTTGAAAGACTACTCCTGGATTTTTGTATGCGCGGTCGCCCCCTCTGCGACCTAACCCCAACTCATTCTATTCGCACGATTTTTCCATTACTAGTTCAAATTATGGGTGGCAGTTACAAAGATTCTGCGAATAAAATGAATTGTGTTTAGGTCACGGAAGGGGTGGGAAAGCCTGTTGTCAGGCTTGCCTGACCACGCATACGAAAATCCAGGATTGGTCTGTCAGAATTAACAGCTAAATTCAATACAGTATTAGCAATAGTTTTTTGCGAATATCTCGAAAACTGAAAGCGACCCCCCTACATTAGAAAAGGAAAAAGTTATTCAAAATGTCGAAATCTATAACGTGTTTAAATTTCATCAAAATCGGAGTACAGCGACCCTTTCGCAATACATAATTACCGAACCTTCTTCTCAGAAACACTGGGTGGGTGTGTGTGGTATTATCGTAATATGTATTCACACTTCATCATCGTACGTTTTAAAAAATTCTCGCGGTATATAGACCGTTCAACGAACGTAGTAATATATCTGTAGAAACTGTTAACGAGCGGTCGCATCATGGTGACGCACACGCACAGCACAGACGTGCACGAATACACAAAATTCAATGTGTAGTAACTGCAGTTTTTCACGAATATCTCGAAAACTATTCATTTCAGCCAAAAATGACACATAAATTTTGTGTTCAGCATGTCAAAACGAATAGAATGACGTATATCACATGTCGAAAAGAAGGGGGGGGGGGTTTCTAAAGTTCAGCCAAAAAACAATAAAATAAAATTACAGTAACATCGTTTCTAAAAATGGTGCTGACATTTTTTACCACATTTTATCAACTCGCTTTCTTGTCTGTCTGTTCGTTTAAAACGAAGAAAATGATTATTAAAATTAAAAAAAAGTTTTTAATATATCACGTGTTTAGACTGAAAAGTATAAAATAATTTTTCCTAGCTTCATACAGACTCCAAACCCCATACAGACAGTCCTGAAAATTTGAGACTGTAAATTTTTAATAGCTATGAAAATACTTGTAAGATTTAAAACAGAAAACGTGGGACGCAAGATAATAGTAAGGAGTGTAGAGATTAGCCGCCATTAAGAAAACTCACACCAGTTAGTTAGTTAGTGAGTTAGGTGAACTATTCATGCGTTAATTATCTATTATCTTGCGCGCCACGTTTTTCGTTTTAAGGATGTTCCGCAGCTACATAAAAACGCAACAAAATTTTTGAAAATTACTATTTATTTTGATCCACTGCGCTTCTAACTTCCCAGCTGATATTCAATTTCATTAATCAACAATTATTGTTGCTGTCGTATAATACTGTAATGATATTGAACTACAATGCCCAAGTATGAAAAGACTTGCATGTATTCCGATATAGTAATTGGGTCATTCCATACCAACTCGATCACTTTTTGCAGGCACCATCGTTGATTTTGTTCTAATTAAAATATGTTGTAGTCCATGTGAAATTATGGGGGGTTTAAGTCATCATTTTGCCGGTTTCGAATTTTTTTAGAAGTGGCAGGCCTTTAAAGTTTTCAATTTTTGCCCATTTTGGCGAAAACAGGCTTCATTTACGAATTTTTCTCTCAGGAACTGTTTGTCCGATTGAGCTACATTTTTTTTCTTTTATTCGGAAAGGACTGGGCTATTACGAAATAATTTTTTCAACCTCGAAAGTCAACTTTATGACGTCGAAAAATTTAAAGAAATTCTCTTTTTACGTTTTTTTCGATGAGAGGCCAGAATGATTTAAATTTTGAAAAATTATATTATAATTATAAAATATTGCAAAAAACGCAATGCTTCATTTATAATTAACCGACTTCTTCGGTGTTTGCTAAGCAAGGAATGTACCAATCGCGATGAAACCTTTCACATTTAGTTCTGCCGCGATGATGCCACTTGCAAAAATTTATAGAATTTGTTATTGTTAATAACTATTGTTCTGCCAACAATAAGACCAAAAAACCATGCTAAAGAGTTCCATAAGTTATACTCGTTCCACTAAAAACTATGAAATAAAAAAATTTTATAAAAAAAATTAAACCGATTATTATTTATATTAAACTGATTATGATTTCATTGGAATATGTTGAACTTGGAACTCAGTAGGTTGGAAGAGAAGATATATTAATATGTGAAAGCATGTGAAAGAATTTAAGGATTTTCGTAATTTCTACTGTCGAAAATTTTTAATTTTGCGCAACCTCCGAAAAGATTGTATTGTATTTAATATTTTATTTTAATCAATTCTATTAACAGTTTGTGTGTATTCGCAGAAATCAAAAGGAAATTATTTCATACTTTTTAGTGAACTTTTTTATATACTTTTAGGTCCGTCTAAAAAACGTGGTATGTTAAAAATTTGTTTATATTTAAATAATTATTTCTCTAACTATTCCGCACTGACACTTTTACTTTACTATAAAAATGTGATTTTTACACCATAAGAAGTTTGATGTAGTTGGTTAACGTTGTTGTAAAATTTTGTAACTTCACTACTTTATTCAACTTGCATATACACGTTACCAAAAAGAGTCAAGTGTTTATCTGCAAAAATTATAAAAATAATTACAAAGATGAAGAAGCAACGGTGTTTAATAGTTTCCGAAAC